>CATIWX010000122.1:0-7500 GCA_949699795.1 Spicauda simplicius
ATTTAACTGCAAACTCTGTAAAGTCAAAAATTCTATAATATGTCAAAAAGACTGAATGTGACACATCTGCTTTCAAAGCGAGTAACAATCGAAAAGTAAATATAAATTTAAAGAAACAGTTTCGAAAAGGACTTCGCTGTTATAATTGCAATAAACATGGCCATATATCCACTGAGTGCAAGTCAAAACCTAAGAAGAGCAATCGAGAGAATTCAACTTCAAGTTACACTGCTGCTGAAAATCCTTGGTATATTGACTCAGGTACTTCAATACATATGACCAAACGCCAGCATTAATTGCAAAATGAGCAAGAGCCAATTATCAAGGAAGCAAATGTCAAGTCATTATCAGTTCATAACACCGGAAAATTGAGTTTAGATGTATGTAACGATAAAGGTCAGTATAAAAAAATCTTTTATCCGTCAGTCAGAAAGTCACCCCGTCCGTGGGGTGGGGTGAAGTGGGGTGAGGTAAGGTGAGGTGAGGTGAGGTGAGGTGAGGTGAGGTGAGGTGAGGTGAGGTGAGGTGAGGAGAGGAGAGGTGAGATGAGATGAGATGAGATGAGATGAGATGAGATGAGATGAGATGAGATGAGATGAGATGAGATGAGATGAGATGAGATGAGATGAGATGAGATGAGATGAGATGAGATGAGATGAGATGAGATGAGATGAGATGAGATGAGATGAGATGAGATGAGATGAGATGAGATGAGATGAGATGAGATGAGATGAGATGAGATGAGATGAGATGAGATGAGATGAGATGAGATGAGATGAGATGAGATGAGATGAGATGAGATGAGATGAGATGAGATGAGATGAGATGAGATGAGATGAGATGAGATGAGATGAGATGAGATGAGATGAGATGAGATGAGATGAGATGAGATGAGATGAGATGAGATGAGATGAGATGAGATGAGATGAGATGAGATGAGATGAGATGAGATGAGATGAGATGAGATGAGATGAGATGAGATGAGATGAGATGAGATGAGATGAGATGAGATGAGATGAGATGAGATGAGATGAGATGAGATGAGATGAGATGAGATGAGATGAGATGAGATGAGATGAGATGAGATGAGATGAGATGAGATGAGATGAGATGAGCTAAATCCGTACATACTGCCGCTTATCTAATCAACCGAACTCCAACTCCATCGTTGACTGGCACTTCTTCAGCTAGCGCACTAAATTTTGGTTGGTTGGTTGGTTGGTTGGTTGGTTGGTTTTTTTTTTTTTTTTTTCATAATCTACTTATGAGTATAGGATCCTCGCTAATGTCTACGGGCGATCGAATACTTTCTTGGTGTAACTTTTAGGCATTATTATGTTTTGATAGATTAATTTATAGAGTAAGATAGATCATTATCATATTTCCATATATAAATATAAATATACAGGGTGTAAATGACAGCGTACCGAAAACTTAAATGGTAGATTTGTGACACTAAATGAACTAAAAATAACTCATCAGTTTTCCTCGGAAATTATTGGTTCCAGAGTTGGTCATTTTTGAGCGCGCAATGTACATCGAACAACCCGCGTACCGATCGCCGATCGCTTATTGTATTATAAGTAGTTATTCCCCGCACGCATCTAACAACAAATCGCTTATTCTATTTTATTAAGTTAGTACCTACCTAGACTAAGACCCGTGCCGATTGCGCAATACTCGAGCTGCGGTGCGTGTACCTAAGCGCGGATTTAGACGCACGGCTTCCAAAACATTACCCACCACACGTGCTCTCAACATTCTTCCGGCACCTTCCTGCTGCGGTACAATCGGCTGATTATCCAACACTCGTTGGTACGCCCGAGTAATCACACGACTGTCCGTTGGATGGCGAGCATAAGGGTACCTCTGGATGTACAGATGCAGAGCTTGCTGTGCATTCCCACGTGCTTCACCATAACACATTAGCATTTCCCCGTATTCACGAGCACTGAACTGCATTTTGCAAAAACTAAATAACAATAAAAACACTAAAAACACAAAAATAAAGCAATAACAAGTAATAATAAATAACAGTTCACACACGACACGACTAACACGAAACCGAAATTTGCAGAACATCCGTCTTCCGCAAGCGAAAATCACGAACTGTGACAATTTTTCAAATTTTAAATAATATCCGAACTATCAGAGAAAACCGCCAATACGCCGCTCCGTGACGAGTTACTACTAAGCGAGTGCATTACACAGATCCAATTAAATTCAGATATGACACAACCTTTAACTTAAAACTGACAAATCAATTACTTTTACTTGTCCACTCGTTGTTTTGTAATTTTAATAAAATACCAAATTATTCATGTTAGTTCAAATTAGACTGGTTTACTTCAAGATTCTAAATACTTTAAAAACATAAAAGCAAATTAAAATTTCATAAAATAACAACATACAACATAAAAATAACGAAAGTATAAAAAGCTATTATAATATCAATCAATAACTATTGATATTCTTATCACAGAAACTAACTCATCATCTCGAGTACATGACCTACGGAGAACAAGTACTTTATTAGCCACATTGAGTTATCTTTTTATTGTTTATTCTGTGTGCGGCGTTAATCCCGCCTTTCGGCAAAGAACTGAAGAGCCGCACCGCGCTGTATGTGTGAGTGTACTGTGTATGTGGAATAGAATTTTGCATGATACTTATGTACCTACATCATTTCTTTAATGATGTTTCCCTTATGTTTGCTTCTGAAACAAATACGTTAAAATGTTAATCATTATTTGTGATTTATTTTTATTTGCCCTAAATAAATGAAGAAGTTTTCAATCATTAGGTACACAAAAATAAACAAAAGAATAGGTATTTAGTATTTTTCCGAATAATGTTTTCAGTTATTATTTGCGTTAAAATGTTTGAATTAGGTATTGAATGTTTTTTGGAAACTTGGTTCCTAAATTGGTGGAAGTCGGTGCGGCGGAGCGCGGGGCGGCCCGCCGCACGGCCTCAGCCGCGCGGCGTCATTGACCGGACGTCGAACAGCTGATAGCGCATTCATTATACATTGCTAGTTTTCGTGAAAAACACTATAATGAGTGTTTTTCTTTTAAAGTCATGTTGCATTATGCAGTAGTATTGAAATACTACCAAAATTTGTAAAAAAAAGTGCATAAAAAAATGGAAAATCCGAGGAAAATCCGATGAAAAATTCCAACGCCATAAGCACCAGAATCGTGTCAGGAATCCATATTTTTAATATTCGGTACGCTGTCATTTACACCCTGTATATATATACAATTTTTGCAGATACATAGTATACATTAATTTTATGGGACGTCCTTGTTAAATTGTTTTAATGTTGTTATTATTTGATTTATATGTTTCATAAAAGTTTCTGTACATGGTTTGCTGTCAAATATTTCGTCAAAATTGAATGGACTTATGTTTGTGTTGTTACAATTGATTTCGTGATCCAGTCTGGTTGAGTTGTATCTGGGGCATTCTTCAAGGAGATGTCTAATTGTTTGAGGGGTGAGAGAGTAACATGGACATAGATATGATGTTTTTATTTTAATACGGTATAGGTAACTCAAGTTGTACCCGTGGCCCGTCATTATTTGGGTCAGCTCAAAAGTAGGGTCTATGGCTGCGAAGATCTTGTGGATTTTCTCTAAGGTGGGGCAAAGTTCTTTGGTGTGAGCTCCAGTTTGCGCAGAAGTATAAATGTCATTCGAATAAGTTTTGTTGAGCGATTTCATAGTGTGTTTGATGATGCTGATTGGAAATTTGCAGTATTGGAAGGGCACGTGAGATATCGCGGCAGCTTTAGCTGCGGCATCCGCTTCCTCGTTTCCTTTAAGGCCCACGTGTGATCTGACCCAAATGAACCTAGCCTTATGATTACTATCATTCATGTTCTTAATGAGTTTATGTATGGAAACAACCGCGGGATTTGTGCTATCCCTGTTGCTCATTTCCTTTAGACTTGAAAGGGAGTCAGTCAGGACAGCGAGATCTGATATGTTGCTCTGTACAGCCCAGCAGCAAGCTTTTTGGATAGCGAGGAGCTCTGCTTGGTATACAGAGCAACAATTGTGTAGTTTAAATTTTTTCAGCACCTTCACTTCCTCCCGCTCGTACGCCACAAAGGCAGCTCCAACTTTACCATCGTCGTGTTTGCTCCCATCGGTGTAGACTTGGGTGCATTCTGTTGGGCAGAGTTGGGATATTTCTTCCTGTGTGGTGGCAGAGAAATATTCGACGCATATCCTGTCAGCTGGATGTAATAGCTCCTTGCTTCTCACTGGCCTGTCCAATGTGATGTCATCAGGCAAGAGGGAGGAAATTCCCGACAATCTGGTATTCTCTACTTCGGCCACCTCATTAACCTTGAGGTGGAGTGGGGTGAGCCTCGCGAGAGCTATAGCTGCCGTGGCGGAAACCGTGCGGAACGACCTGATGATTTTGATTGCAAAGCCTCTTTGCAGGGATCTCAATTGATTCTTAACTGTCTCAAATTTTGTGGCAGAGCCCCAGATGCCTGCAGCGTATGTAACAGTGGGTTCAATAACGTGTTTATATATGGTCCTGATGTTGTCGGGGTGTGCTCCCCACGTGGGGCGCACAAGTCTGGCTAATTTATTGTAGATCATAGTGGATTTATTTATTGTGTGTTTGACATGTTTGATGAATTTGAGGTTTTTATCAATTATGACGCCGAGAAGTTTTATGTCATCGACATACTGTAGTTCCGTGTTGTTGAAGACAATTTTGGCCGCTTTGGCTTTCGGAGTAAAAGCTATGATTTGGGTTTTGCTGGGGCCGAAGGTCAGCTTAACTTCGTGGCCCCATTGGATTATAGTCTCTAGTGCCTTGTTAGCTGAGTGCTGTATGTCCATAGGTCTCTTGCCTTGGACGATGAGGAGGACATCATCAGCAAAGGCTTGCATGTGGCACCCCTCCGGCAGTTTAATATCAAACAGATCGTCGAGTATCAAATTCCAAAATTGGGGGCCACATACAGAGCCTTGGACGCATCCTCTGCTCATGGTCTTGGTTGCAGTAGCGTCAGCGTAATTCAAGGACACTTCACGGTCCTGGATGTAGTTGAGAATGATTTTATAGATATTGTTTGGGCATTGGGCGAGTTTCAATCTTTTAAGCAGGACTGGCCACCAAGCATTGTCAAACGCCGCCTGTATGTCTAATGAGATTGCAATCACAAGTTGTTTTTTGGTTTTAGCTTCTTTGATGGTGCTTACCGCTTTACTGAGTGCATCGATGGTGGAGGTCTGCCCTTTGAATCCAAACTGGAGAGGGTTGGAGTGATTGTTCTGTTCCAGGTGGTAAGTCAGTCTTGTGCTTATCAATTTCTCCAGCAACTTTCCAAAGACATTGATTAGGCCGATTGGGCGGTATGCAGAGGTGTTGGAGTAGTCGATCCTGTGTGGCTTTGGCAGTATGATGACCTGGGCCCTTTTCCACTCCTTTGGGAAGTAGGATAGTTCTAAACATCTGTTCATGAGCCTAGTGACTATGTTGGTAAATTCGGTGGTGAATGCTAAGCAGATGTTGGCTGTGAGGTGGTCTAAGCCTGGTGCCTTTTTTGCGCTCATGGATTTGAGGGATCCTAAAACCTCTTCCTCAGTAAAGGGCCTATCGTTGGGTGTATTAGGTGTATGCCACATATCAGCACGGAGTCGCTTCTGCTGTGCTGTTGTGTCCCTGGTGTCGTCCGGGTAAAATTTATCAAGTAGCGATTGGGCAGTATCATCAGTCGATGTAGTGTGATGATGGTTACTGAGGCCAACGGTTACGCAGGGTTTTGCTTGGGGTAAGTCTTTTAATAGTCTGTTAGTCAGGGACCATACGTTCTCCTTACCCTGTTTGCAGCAAAATGACTTAAAATGTTCAGTTGAGGTTTTGTGGATAGCAGATGAGTATTGGTCCTTGAGTGCCTTCCTTTCCTGGAGGGCAGCTTCGATCGATTTATTGGATCTGATGAGGTCTTGGATTCTGTGATGGATTTTGATCACCTTTTTCTTTAGTTCATCCAATTCAGCATTCCACCAAGGAATATACGCATATCTGTTCCGCTTTTGACTGAGTGTATCGTCGCATACATGTTGAATTGTTCTAGTCAAGTCTGTGATAAACAGTTCCATATTTTGTGCATCGAGTGCCTCTATGTGTTTCCTTTCTATGTTCGTAGTACGGATTGCCTTAGCTAAGTTGACCTTAAAATTTGACCAGTTGACATTTTCTGTGACATATTTGTGCGTGGATATTTTCTTCTTTTTACATAAATCTGTTTTGCAAAGTCGGAGGGTGTAGTCTATTGCGTTGTGTCCACTTGAAATGCATGCATCCATGTTGATTTTCCAGTCGTGGATTTTGTGAGCGAGACTGTCCGAGAACATGGTAAGGTCGATGAATGAGCTGCGCCTCATGCCATGTATAATGGTCGAGTAGGTGGGTGTGCTGCCCGTGTTGCCTATTATCAGGTCGTGCGAGATTGTTAAGGAGAAGATATCGTTACCCCTTTTGTTTGCACTTGAGGAACCCCAGGCCGGGTGCCAACCGTTGAAGTCGCCACCGATCAGCACTTGTGCATGTTCGTGAGCCCTCAGGAAGATCTCCAAACGACTTAGGGTGTTAAACTCGTCTGCTTTGGGTTCTATGTATAATGATACCAGGAATAGCTTCCGTCCCTTGGTGATAATCTGCACTATACTGAGGTTGGGAGATGAGTATTCCGACATCCCCAGGGTGGCCGCTATTCCGGTTTTAATCAGGATACATGCTTTGACACGATCGTTGCTGTTCGGGAATTGGTGCATCTCGTAACCCGGGATATTTTTAGCTACTTTCGTGTTGCCGACATACGGCTCGCTAATGAACCCTACGGCATAGTTATGTGCGATGAAGTAATTGATAAATTCGCTGTGGCAGTTGTAGCTCCTATCAACATTACATTGTAGCATTTTCATTGATTGCTATGCTCCATAGTCGGTTCTAGATATTACTCGGTTGCGCATGGTTTCCCTGAGTGGACAGCGGTTAGACGTGGCCGAGTGCCGTGTGTCGGAAGCATTGATGGATTTGCCATTTCTGTTAGTGCAGTTGTAACATTTCGCTTCGTCGCTGTTATTTTTAAGAGGGCAATTGTCCACTGTGTGGTCGGCAGTCCCGCAATGGGCGCATGGGCTATTGTCAGCAGTGCAAAATTTCTTTAGGTGGCCAAATTGAAGGCACTTATGGCATTGAAGAAGCGGTACAAATTCCTCCACATGCACTCTTTGGTGATCTACGTTCACTCTTCCTATCTCCAAGATCTTCCTCCAAACCCGCGGTGACGTAATGAAGACGGCATTATACAGCTTATCGTTTCTGTTATTTCTTTCGAATTTGAATTGTAGTTCTTCTGTGTTCATCTTCAGGGCCTCCAAGTCCGCATTTTGAGTGGCGATAAGGCTGGCGAGTTCGTCTGCCGGAGTTTGCTTGCGGATCCCCTTCAGAATGACCATCGGCTTG
>CATIWX010000122.1:15000-69077 GCA_949699795.1 Spicauda simplicius
TGGTTGGTTGGTTGGTTGGTTGGTTGGTTGGTTGGTTGGTTGGTTGGTTGGTTGGTTGGTTGGTTGGTTGGTTGGTTGGTTGGTTGGTTGGTTGGTTGGTTGGTTGGTTGGTTGGTTGGTTGGTTGGTTGGTTGGTTGGTTGGTTGGTTGGTTGGTTGGTTGGTTGGTTGGTTGGTTGGTTGGTTGGTTGGTTGGTTGGTTGGTTGGTTGGTTGGTTGGTTGGTTGGTTGGTTGGTTGGTTGGTTGGTTGGTTGGTTGGTTGGTTGGTTGGTTGGTTGGTTGGTTGGTTGGTTGGTTGGTTGGTTGGTTGGTTGGTTGGTTGGTTGGTTGGTTGGTTGGTTGGTTGGTTGGTTGGTTGGTTGGTTGGTTGGTTGGTTGGTTGGTTGGTTGGTTGGTTGGTTGGTTGGTTGGTTGGTTGGTTGGTTGGTTGGTTGGTTGGTTGGTTGGTTGGTTGGTTGGTTGGTTGGTTGGTTGGTTGGTTGGTTGGTTGGTTGGTTGGTTGGTTGGTTGGTTGGTTGGTTGGTTGGTTGGTTGGTTGGTTGGTTGGTTGGTTGGTTGGTTGGTTGGTTGGTTGGTTGGTTGGTTGGTTGGTTGGTTGGTTGGTTGGTTGGTTGGTTGGTTGGTTGGTTGGTTGGTTGGTTGGTTGGTTGGTTGGTTGGTTGGTTGGTTGGTTGGTTGGTTGGTTGGTTGGTTGGTTGGTTGGTTGGTTGGTTGGTTGGTTGGTTGGTTGGTTGGTTGGTTGGTTGGTTGGTTGGTTGGTTGGTTGGTTGGTTGGTTGGTTGGTTGGTTGGTTGGTTGGTTGGTTGGTTGGTTGGTTGGTTGGTTGGTTGGTTGGTTGGTTGGTTGGTTGGTTGGTTGGTTGGTTGGTTGGTTGGTTGGTTGGTTGGTTGGTTGGTTGGTTGGTTGGTTGGTTGGTTGGTTGGTTGGTTGGTTGGTTGGTTGGTTGGTTGGTTGGTTGGTTGGTTGGTTGGTTGGTTGGTTGGTTGGTTGGTTGGTTGGTTGGTTGGTTGGTTGGTTGGTTGGTTGGTTGGTTGGTTGGTTGGTTGGTTGGTTGGTTGGTTGGTTGGTTGGTTGGTTGGTTGGTTGGTTGGTTGGTTGGTTGGTTGGTTGGTTGGTTGGTTGGTTGGTTGGTTGGTTGGTTGGTTGGTTGGTTGGTTGGTTGGTTGGTTGGTTGGTTGGTTGGTTGGTTGGTTGGTTGGTTGGTTGGTTGGTTGGTTGGTTGGTTGGTTGGTTGGTTGGTTGGTTGGTTGGTTGGTTGGTTGGTTGGTTGGTTGGTTGGTTGGTTGGTTGGTTGGTTGGTTGGTTGGTTGGTTGGTTGGTTGGTTGGTTGGTTGGTTGGTTGGTTGGTTGGTTGGTTGGTTGGTTGGTTGGTTGGTTGGTTGGTTGGTTGGTTGGTTGGTTGGTTGGTTGGTTGGTTGGTTGGTTGGTTGGTTGGTTGGTTGGTTGGTTGGTTGGTTGGTTGGTTGGTTGGTTGGTTGGTTGGTTGGTTGGTTGGTTGGTTGGTTGGTTGGTTGGTTGGTTGGTTGGTTGGTTGGTTGGTTAGGTTGGGTTAGGTTGGGTTAGGTTGGGTTAGGTTGGGTTAGGTTGGTTAGGTTGGGTTAGGTTGGGTTAGGTTGGGTTAGGTTGGGTTAGGTTGGGTTAGGTTGGGTTAGGTTGGGTTAGGTTGGGTTAGGTTGGGTTAGGTTGGGTTAGGTTGGGTTAGGTTGGGTTAGGTTGGGTTAGGTTGGGTTAGGTTGGGTTAGGTTGGGTTAGGTTGGGTTAGGTTGGGTTAGGTTGGGTTAGGTTGGGTTAGGTTGGGTTAGGTTGGGTTAGGTTGGGTTAGGTTGGGTTAGGTTGGGTTAGGTTGGGTTAGGTTGGGTTAGGTTGGGTTAGGTTGGGTTAGGTTGGGTTAGGTTGGGTTAGGTTGGGTTAGGTTGGGTTAGGTTGGGTTAGGTTGGGTTAGGTTGGGTTAGGTTGGGTTAGGTTGGGTTAGGTTGGGTTAGGTTGGGTTAGGTTGGGTTAGGTTGGGTTAGGTTGGGTTAGGTTGGGTTAGGTTGGGTTAGGTTGGGTTAGGTTGGGTTAGGTTGGGTTAGGTTGGGTTAGGTTGGGTTAGGTTGGGTTAGGTTGGGTTAGGTTGGGTTAGGTTGGGTTAGGTTGGGTTAGGTTGGGTTAGGTTGGGTTAGGTTGGGTTAGGTTGGGTTAGGTTGGGTTAGGTTGGGTTAGGTTGGGTTAGGTTGGGTTAGGTTGGGTTAGGTTGGGTTAGGTTGGGTTAGGTTGGGTTAGGTTGGGTTAGGTTGGGTTAGGTTGGGTTAGGTTGGGTTAGGTTGGGTTAGGTTGGGTTAGGTTGGGTTAGGTTGGGTTAGGTTGGGTTAGGTTGGGTTAGGTTGGGTTAGGTTGGGTTAGGTTGGGTTAGGTTGGGTTAGGTTGGGTTAGGTTGGGTTAGGTTGGGTTAGGTTTTTTTTTTTTTTTTTTTTGCGTAAATCTTTTCAATAAGATTTGGGCCCTCGCTAAGAGATACGGGCGACCCAGATCCTTTTTGATTTTTGATTTGTTAATTTTTATTTGAATGCGTTAATTATCTCTTTTATTTAATTATTACTGATTTTTTTGTTTATGTATGAATTATTATTTCAGGGTTTGGAAGTTTGATTGAGACGATGGATATTCGAGATTGATAATTTGACAAGAAATGAAATATATACTTTGGAAATATATTATCCAATATATAGTTATACTATGTTGTATATAAAATACGTAAATGATGAAATTTAGATGATGTGTTTTTTTTTTTTTTTTTTGCATGAAGTTTATGTATATAGACTGTGATTAGTGAGATTATGTTATGAAATTTATTTATTTATGCGTTAGGTTTTGCTTATTTGGTGTTACATGTTTATATATGTTAGAGTGGGAAGCTATCTAATTAAATCCGTAATCCACTCTTGACTCGATTTCGCTTTTCATAGCACGGAGGACTGGGCATGTCATGGAAGTTGCCTCGTGGTCGGTGGGTCTATTGGTTTTGAATTGCTGGTTACGTCGCTGGCAATGATAACATATGCTCGCTTGTTGCCTGTTAGGGCATTGATCCCCCGTGTGTCCCTCCGCACAATGCGCACAGTGGTTTTCTACTGATGGACACTTTGCCTGCGTATGCCCGAAGGCGAGGCACTTGCGACATTGTACGAAGGGGCTGAATTCGGAGACGCGCACTTTTTGATGGTCCAGGGATACGCGCTCCATCCGCATCATGGATCTCCACACTCGGGGGGTCGTCAAAAGCACTGCATTGTACAGGTTATCATTCCTGTTCAGTCTGGTGAACCTGACTATGGGGGCAGCTTCGTGCTTGTTCTCTGAGATGCGTCGTGCTATCTCAGGATTTTGTCTGACAATGATGTCGCCCAGCTCCTCCGCGGGAAGGTCCTTGGTAATCCCCTTTAATATCACCATGGGTAATATGCGGCGGGCCGGCTCCACGGACACTAATTCAGCACCGTCTAGCTGTTTCAGAACGAGTGCCCTGTGCTCGGTCGACTCGAATTCTACTCTTAATTTATTTTTAGAAACGACTCTAACGCGCTCAGGTGCGAAAGTGCTCGATCTGAAAGATATGCTATTCCTCCAGGCCTCCAGTGTCTCCTGTTTGGATTTCACTGGAGCCCTGGGGGTGACTATTAGAGCGGGCTTGGATGTTGGGAGCGACTTGTACGGGTTGGTTTGCGCACCCGGCCGGCTGGTGGTCGCAACGGCCTGTGCGTATGTGGGACGGTTTTCGGCGGGTTGTTCGGCCGACTGGTTTGTGCGCGTAATCCGCTCAGCGAATTTGTCAAGTTCTACGCGCATTTCGTCCACTATCGCGTCTTTGAGTTTCGTGCCGCTGAGGTCCGAGAGCATGGTGTACTCGCTGCGGTCATCCGCGTGGAGCTGCTGGAAGGTCTTGCCCAACTGTAAAGGGGAGTAATCCCTGGATATAATCCTTTCCAGCACCTCGGCGCACCTTTGGATTTCCGAGGAGGCCGCGTGGATAAGGCGCTTGTTAGGACCGGTGACGCTCTTGTCGGCGAACACCGCCTTGTTAATAATGTTGGTCAGTCCGCAGATGGCGTCCTGATATTCTTGAACTGTGGTGACATTGGCCGCTTTGTACGGTAATTCTGGGGGAGGCTCTACTTTACGCGGCATCTTGGGATGATAAACTACGAATAAAAGTTAAAAATAGCAAAAAAAAATTTTCGGAAAAAGTTTCTGTTTCTATTACACAGTTCAAATTTTTACTGTCGTATCTAGTTAATCGATAAAGGGCGGGTGGGCGGGCTTTCAAAAGCGAAAATCGCGAATATCTCGGAAACCACTCGACGGATTTTTACAAAAGTGGTGTGTGCTTGAAGAGCTTTCCGAGACGCAACTATTGACACTAAGAAGTGGGCGATCCGTGAACGGACCGCGAAAATATTAAGTTGAGAAAATTTGAAAATTAAAAATTCTATAAAAAAATGAAAAACTAAAATAATGAAATCGAATGTGGTATCGTTGGATAGGTATTTGCAAGACGAGTAGTTTGGTATAGGAATATCTCGGATCGACCGAAGAACGACCGAGATATAGTTGAATCAAATTTATGAAATTATACTTTATATGAGGAACACGGACTTAACCACATTGACTCGGTTTCATATAAATTTACAAACTTCTGATTTTACGATTAAAAACAATGTAGTTAGTTGACAAATTACTTAATAATGAATTAATTATAGGGTGTACTAGGGGTTTAAACCAATAGTTTGCGAAATATAAGGGATTTACGTGATTTTTGGGAACTTTGTATGGGAAACTGGAAAAAAACGCGAAAATCGCGAATATCTCGGAAACCACTCGACGGATTTTTACAAAAGTGGTGTGTGCTTGAAGAGCTTTCCGAGACGCAACTATTGACACTAAGAAGTGGGCGATCCGTGAACGGACCGCGAAAATATTAAGTTGAGAAAATTTGAAAATTAAAAATTCTATAAAAAAATGAAAAACTAAAATAATGAAATCGAATGTGGTATCGTTGGATAGGTATTTGCAAGACGAGTAGTTTGGTATAGGAATATCTCGGATCGACCGAAGAACGACCGAGATATAGTTGAATCAAATTTATGAAATTATACTTTATATGAGGAACACGGACTTAACCACATTGACTCGGTTTCATATAAATTTACAAACTTCTGATTTTACGATTAAAAACAATGTAGTTAGTTGACAAATTACTTAATAATGAATTAATTATAGGGTGTACTAGGGGTTTAAACCAATAGTTTGCGAAATATAAGGGATTTACGTGATTTTTGGGAACTTTGTATGGGAAACTGGAAAAAAACGCGAAAATCGCGAATATCTCGGAAACCACTCGACGGATTTTTACAAAAGTGGTGTGTGCTTGAAGAGCTTTCCGAGACGCAACTATTGACACTAAGAAGTGGGCGATCCGTGAACGGACCGCGAAAATATTAAGTTGAGAAAATTTGAAAATTAAAAATTCTATAAAAAAATGAAAAACTAAAATAATGAAATCGAATGTGGTATCGTTGGATAGGTATTTGCAAGACGAGTAGTTTGGTATAGGAATATCTCGGATCGACCGAAGAACGACCGAGATATAGTTGAATCAAATTTATGAAATTATACTTTATATGAGGAACACGGACTTAACCACATTGACTCGGTTTCATATAAATTTACAAACTTCTGATTTTACGATTAAAAACAATGTAGTTAGTTGACAAATTACTTAATAATGAATTAATTATAGGGTGTACTAGGGGTTTAAACCAATAGTTTGCGAAATATAAGGGATTTACGTGATTTTTGGGAACTTTGTATGGGAAACTGGAAAAAAACGCGAAAATCGCGAATATCTCGGAAACCACTCGACGGATTTTTACAAAAGTGGTGTGTGCTTGAAGAGCTTTCCGAGACGCAACTATTGACACTAAGAAGTGGGCGATCCGTGAACGGACCGCGAAAATATTAAGTTGAGAAAATTTGAAAATTAAAAATTCTATAAAAAAATGAAAAACTAAAATAATGAAATCGAATGTGGTATCGTTGGATAGGTATTTGCAAGACGAGTAGTTTGGTATAGGAATATCTCGGATCGACCGAAGAACGACCGAGATATAGTTGAATCAAATTTATGAAATTATACTTTATATGAGGAACACGGACTTAACCACATTGACTCGGTTTCATATAAATTTACAAACTTCTGATTTTACGATTAAAAACAATGTAGTTAGTTGACAAATTACTTAATAATGAATTAATTATAGGGTGTACTAGGGGTTTAAACCAATAGTTTGCGAAATATAAGGGATTTACGTGATTTTTGGGAACTTTGTATGGGAAACTGGAAAAAAACGCGAAAATCGCGAATATCTCGGAAACCACTCGACGGATTTTTACAAAAGTGGTGTGTGCTTGAAGAGCTTTCCGAGACGCAACTATTGACACTAAGAAGTGGGCGATCCGTGAACGGACCGCGAAAATATTAAGTTGAGAAAATTTGAAAATTAAAAATTCTATAAAAAAATGAAAAACTAAAATAATGAAATCGAATGTGGTATCGTTGGATAGGTATTTGCAAGACGAGTAGTTTGGTATAGGAATATCTCGGATCGACCGAAGAACGACCGAGATATAGTTGAATCAAATTTATGAAATTATACTTTATATGAGGAACACGGACTTAACCACATTGACTCGGTTTCATATAAATTTACAAACTTCTGATTTTACGATTAAAAACAATGTAGTTAGTTGACAAATTACTTAATAATGAATTAATTATAGGGTGTACTAGGGGTTTAAACCAATAGTTTGCGAAATATAAGGGATTTACGTGATTTTTGGGAACTTTGTATGGGAAACTGGAAAAAAACGCGAAAATCGCGAATATCTCGGAAACCACTCGACGGATTTTTACAAAAGTGGTGTGTGCTTGAAGAGCTTTCCGAGACGCAACTATTGACACTAAGAAGTGGGCGATCCGTGAACGGACCGCGAAAATATTAAGTTGAGAAAATTTGAAAATTAAAAATTCTATAAAAAAATGAAAAACTAAAATAATGAAATCGAATGTGGTATCGTTGGATAGGTATTTGCAAGACGAGTAGTTTGGTATAGGAATATCTCGGATCGACCGAAGAACGACCGAGATATAGTTGAATCAAATTTATGAAATTATCGGTTGGGTTAGGTTGGGTTAGGTTGGGTTAGGTTGGGTTAGGTTGGGTTAGGTTGGGTTAGGTTGGGTTAGGTTGGGTTAGGTTGGGTTAGGTTGGGTTAGGTTGGGTTAGGTTGGGTTAGGTTGGGTTAGGTTGGGTTAGGTTGGGTTAGGTTGGGTTAGGTTGGGTTAGGTTGGGTTAGGTTGGGTTAGGTTGGGTTAGGTTGGGTTAGGTTGGGTTAGGTTGGGTTAGGTTGGGTTAGGTTGGGTTAGGTTGGGTTAGGTTGGGTTAGGTTGGGTTAGGTTGGGTTAGGTTGGGTTAGGTTGGGTTAGGTTGGGTTAGGTTGGGTTAGGTTGGGTTAGGTTGGGTTAGGTTGGGTTAGGTTCCCCTCCGAAGGGCTGCCACCTTGTCGTGGTGGGGGGGCTTGCGTGTCCCGAAGATCCCCAAGGCTACACTGGTAGGGATTTCCATGCTGGGTAGGCTTGGTGGGGAGGGACCAGACTAAGAGCAGCTCACCCCCGGCAGGATCCAGAATGGATCTGTCAGGCGGGATATGTGCATGGCGAATAGCCAGCACGAGGAGTTTCTCCTGCAGGGAGAATCCGGGACGGGCTCGGTGAGCATTAACCTTACCATCGGGCGGGCTACAGTACAACATGTGCCTAGCCACCGTCGATATCGTAATCCCATCCAGGAGAGGTGCCGTGGTCATGTCTCGCGACCTCGAGTGGGACTGAGGGTCTTGCCTTAATTGGCCGGACCGCGAGGAAGAAAACCTCTATAAAAAATCACCCCAATCCCAAGCGGCAGCGCACCGTGAGGGGATGCATGGCTGGCGGGGGGCCAGTCATTAGTGCGACTCCCGCTACGGTACCGGCCGACACCGTGGCGGGTGACGCTTAGGCTTACTTGGGTACAGGGGGCACTGCCCGGGTGGACTGTCTCTCCCCCATACTCGTGGGATTCAAAATGGAGATGCCTATTAAAAATAAACAAAACAAACCAAAAAACAATGACGAGGAGAAGGAGTCGTCCGATTCGGACGGGAGTTGGGGTACAGCGGCCTCCGCAGTAAGCCGGCGCCGTATGTGGCGGACTAGGGGAAATAAGGGTCCGAGCCACCCTGGAACAGCGCTGTCGAGTGATGAGGAGTCTGCTCAAAGCGCAAGACCTGTTCCGGCAAAGATCAGGAACAGACGTAAGGAATTCTTGATCAACCGAGAGAGTGAACAGGAGGAAGTGCAGACGGTAAAATTGGCCTCAACGTCTGCACCGCCCAAAAAGCAAAGGGCGCAAAAAGTTATGCCGGTTAGAGAGGAGGATAGTCGATCGGCCGTGGGACTCAAGGAACAGGTTTTAAAAGACGTGAGTGCCGTCTTGACTGTATCGGCCAAATCTAAGCACCTTAAGGGCACGTTCCAAAAAACCCTAAAGGAAGCGGCCCAGTCCATTAAAGTAGCAGTTGAGGCTCTACATAAGAGGACTGTCACGGATGAAACGGTATTATTGCAGGCAGATAACGTCCGCCTACAAATAGAGCTAACGGAACTCCGCAAGGATGTGGCGGAGCTGCGGCAAGAGTTAGCTCGTGTTAAATGCAGTCCGCTGCAAAAACAGGTGACAGCAGAAGCCCCTTTACATCTAGATGCAACTGCTGACGTTCTGACGCAAGACATAATGCGCCAGGTGGAGGGTATGTTTAACGCAAGATTAGAAGCGTTTGAAAGTAGACTGCCCCCACCACCGTCGTTTGCGCTGATAGCCTCAAGGCCTCGCAAGGACCAAGAGGCTACGGTGTCCATGGCAGGCCCTGAAGCGGAAAACAGGGCTAAAAAGGGATCGGGAAAAAGTTTGGAAAAACCAAAATCCCATCCAATCTCCAGAAAAGTGGACCAGCGCCCTCCTGCGCCAGCAGCAGTCAAGGAAAACGAATGGGTAACTGTGGCCAAGCGGAGCAAAAAAAATGGTGCTTCTCAGCCACTTCCGACGGTGTCAACTCGGACTGGAAGAAAAGGTGACGGTAAAGCTGAGCACGTGAGAGCCGGGAAAAGCAACCCTGGCAGGGCCGCACCGGGAAAGCTACGCACCCCCCGCTCCTCGGCTGTAGTTATTACCCTGCAGCCCGAGGCAGAGAAGCAAGGGGTTACTTTTGCCAACATCTTGGCAAAAGCGAGAGCCGGAATCGACTTGCCCAGCCTAAACATCAACGGCTTAAAATTCCGTACGGCGGCTACGGGTGCCCGCATTTTGGAAGTCCCAGGTGCGTCCAGCGGGGACAAGGCGGACGCCCTGGCCCAAAAGATCAGGGAGACTCTGGGCGAGGGAGTCGCAACAGTCTCAAGACCTGTGAAGTGCGCGGAACTGCGCATCACAGGTCTTGATGACTCGGTAACGACAGAGGATGTCGCTGCCGCTGTTGCACGAGATGGGGGCTGCTCTGCCGATGGAGTTAAAGTAGGCATCATTCGATCCACCTCTCGGGGAGCTAGCTGTGTATGGGTGCGGGCTCCTGTAGCCGCAGTGAAAAAGATAGGCAGTCTCGGCCGGCTGCTAATTGGCTGGGTTTCAGCCAGAGCGGAAGTACTGCAGCCGAGAACACTGCGATGCTACCGGTGTCTGCAAAGCGGACACGTTAGGTCGCAATGCACCGCAGAGGCTGACCGCAGCGAAGAATGTTACCGCTGTGGTAAGCCCGGCCACAAAGCCAATGCGTGCACCGACACACCAAAGTGCTCGGTATGCACGGCGGCGAACAGGCCAGCTGAGCACCGATTAGGGAGCAAAGCGTGCTCCCCCCCCAAAAAAAGAAAAGGCAGGAAGGCGACCACAGTCCCCTTTGCTGCCACATCTGCCCCGACAGCCACAAGTTGTCTCCCTACAGAAGGGGTGGACGAGGAGGTAATAGCAACGAAATCCATATAAGTATGGCCCACCGCCTACTTCAGGCTAATATCAACCACTGCCGCGCTGCTCAGGACCTTCTTGTTCAGAGTATGGCGGAGTGGTTGATAGAAGTGGCGGTGGTGGCGGAGCCCTACTTCGTCCCCTCAATGGACAATTGGGTGGGAGACCAAAATGGTTTGGTGGCTATCACTACCTCCAGGGTACTTCGAGTGCCGCCTCTCACTACAATTAGGAGAGGCAAGGGTTATGTGGCAGTGTGGTGGCGGGATTGTGTCCTTATAGGGGTCTACTTCTCGCCCAATAAACATTTAGCTGAGTTTGAAGCATATTTGGGCGAGTTGGAGACCTTAATGGGACAAATCCGGACTCACCGTACGCTCGTCCTCGGGGACTTCAATGCCAAATCAACGGCTTGGGGATCTCCTAAAACTGATGCCCGCGGTGAGGTCCTGGAAGAGTGGGCGGCGACGACCGGCCTCTTGGTATTAAATCAGGGATCGGTAAACACGTGCGTGCGGCAGCGGGGGGGCTCAATTGTGGACATATCGTTCGCATCCCCTGCTGTTGCAAACATGGTCCGGGGCTGGAATGTTCTGGAGGGGGTGGAAACTCTGTCGGACCACTTATATATTAGGTTCGATATTTCCACCTCCACAGAACACCCGGACCGTCGTCGCCCTGCAAGGTCGGCACCTAGGTGGGTGCTGGGGAGTCTAAATAAGGCTGTTCTGGTAGAGGCTGCTATCGTCCAGGCCTGGCTTACTCCACCAGAACCTGCGGAGGTCGAGGGGGAAGCGGAGTGGTTCCGGGATGCTCTGTCGCAGATTTGTGACGCAAGCATGACCCGGGCCAAGCCGCATCCTCCGAAACGCCGGGTGTACTGGTGGTCTGACGAAATTGCGGAGCTTCGCTCGGCCTGCGTAGTGTCGAGACGCCAGTACACCAGGCACCGCAGGTTGCGTCGTCGCAGCAGCGATCATGATGCGGTGGAGCAGCAGCTGTACGAGGCCTACCGAGAGCGACGGTTGGCCCTACAGCTGTCCATAAGCCGGGCCAAGGAGGAAGCGAAGAGGGAGCTCCTCCAGACGCTGAGTCGCGATCCGTGGGGGCGGCCTTACAAGATCGTAAGGGAAAAAATACGGCCCTGGGCGCCCCCACTGACTGAGACTCTCCAGCCTCAACTACGGGAAGAAGTTGTGTCCACTCTGTTTCCAGCCAGAGTGGCGCTCTCCCCTCCGACAATGGCACCTGCAGATTACACCTCAGGATCGGAGGATTCGGAGGTGCCGAAAGTGTCGAGGGAGGAGCTGGGCGCGGCCATCTTGAGGCTTCGGGGCAAAAATAAGGCCCCGGGGCCGGATGGTATACCAGGCCGCGCCTGGGTTCTAGCTCTAGAAGAGCTAGGGGACCGGTTCCGCAGGCTACTCGACGCCTGTCTGGAGTCGGGACTGGTTCCAAGACAGTGGAAGACGGGCAGTCTGGTTCTCGTGAAGAAGGATCGGCGCCCCGCGGAGTGTCCTTCGTCGTATAGACCCCTGGTGATGCTCAATGAGGCGGACAAATTGTTCGAACGCATTGTAGCGGGCCGCCTTATTGAGCATCTTGGAGAGGTGGGCCCGAACCTATCTGACAACCAATTTGGTTTCCGAGAGGGTCGATCAACAATTGATGCTATCTTGCACGTGAAGGCCCTCTCGGATGAGGCGGTGGCCCAGGGTGGGGTGATGTTGGCCGTTTCGCTTGATATAGCCAACGCCTTCAACTCCCTGCCGTGGGCCAGCATAAGGGAGGCACTTAAATTTCACAGGGTGCCTCTCTACCTCAGCCGGATCGTCGGAGCCTACCTTTCCGACAGGTATATTACGTACCCAGGGCAAGGAGGATACACACTCAGTCGGGAAATGATGTGCGGTGTTCCACAAGGATCGGTGCTCGGCCCGCTCCTGTGGAACATCGGATACGACTGGGTGCTGCGAGGTGATCTTCCCCCGGGAGCTTCCGTGACGTGTTACGCAGACGACACGTTGGTCACGGCCCGGGGGAATAAATACGAGGAGGCTGCCCGTCTTGCCACGGATGCTGTGGCACTGGTGGTTGGCAGAATCGAGATGTTGGGGCTCCAGTTGGCGTGCAACAAAACCGAGGCCCTGTGTTTTCACGGGCCGAGGAGGGCGCCGCCACGGGGGTCCCACATACTTGTGGGTGGAACCCGCGTCGAGGTTGAGTCGTCTATGAAGTATCTGGGACTCACCCTCGACAGCCGCTGGAACTTCCGCGAGCACTTCACTCGCTTGGCTCCCCGGTTAATGGGCGTTGCTGCTGCGTTAAAGCGGCTGTTGCCTAATCTCGGGGGGCCCAGTGCGAGCAGCCGCCGCCTATACATGGGCGTGGTGCGGTCCATGGCCCTATACGGGTCACCCGTCTGGGCGGGGGCCCTGACAAGGCAGAACGTCACCCTCCTCAAAAAACCGCAGAGGGTGATGGCCGTCGGGGTCATCCGTGGTTACCGCACCATCTCCTTTGAGGCGGCGTGCTTACTGGCTGGGTGCCCTCCTTGGGATCTGGAGGCGGATGTCTATGCTGCGATGTATCGATGGCGCAGAGACCTCCGGCTCCGGGAGGAACACCCTACGCCCAAGGAGGAGGAAGCGCGGAAGTTCCACGCTCTACAGTCCATGACTGCTAAGTGGAAGGAGAGGCTGGCCGAACCTACGGCTGGCCTCAGGACTGTGGAGGCTGTCCGCCCAGTGCTCGAAGACTGGACGGACAGGCGGCATGGGTCACTGACCTTCCGGCTGGTGCAGGTGCTCTCGGGACACGGGTGTTTCGGGAGGTACCTGTGCCGCACAGCCGGAAGGGAGCCAACCACCCAGTGCCACCATTGTAGCTGCGACGAAGACACGGCGCAGCACACACTGGAAGTATGTCCTGCCTGGGATAGTCAGCGCCGTGTCCTCGTCGCTGCAGTGGGGCCAGACCTCTCGCTCCCGGCCGTAGTAAAAGCCATGGTGGAGAGCGAGAGGTCGTGGAAAGCGGTAAAATCCTTCTGCGAGGAAGTCATCTCGCAGAAGGAGGCTGCGGAGAGGGAGCGAGAGAAAACCTCAGACCTCCCTATCCGCAGCCGGAAAACCGGGCGTAGGGGAAGGGTTCCTCACGCCCTTCTCCTACCCCCATAACGGAGGCTTTGGTGCAGGATACGGGGGTATCCTGTGCCAAATTGACATGCCTCGAGGTGGCGCGCGCGGTGTTCCCGCGCGCACCTCAAGACGGAGGGATGGAGAAGCTCCAGCTCCATCCCTACAAGAGAAGGGCCCTGCCGAGGGCAGACGCCGCCGGGACCACGGACGACTGCTTCTAGCTTACCCGCAGTCCCGGCAAAGGGCGTAGTGAGGAACACCGTGGGGTTTTAGCCGGTACGAGTCCGGCATATCCTCTCAGCTGCCCCCGCGCAGAGAGGAACCCATGATGGGTTTCCCCACGAAAAAAAAAAAAAAAAAAAAAAGGTTGGGTTAGGTTGGGTTAGGTTGGGTTAGGTTGGGTTAGGTTGGGTTAGGTTGGGTTAGGTTGGGTTAGGTTGGGTTAGGTTGGGTTAGGTTGGGTTAGGTTGGGTTAGGTTGGGTTAGGTTGGGTTAGGTTGGGTTAGGTTGGGTTAGGTTGGGTTAGGTTGGGTTAGGTTGGGTTAGGTTGGGTTAGGTTGGGTTAGGTTGGGTTAGGTTGGGTTAGGTTGGGTTAGGTTGGGTTAGGTTGGGTTAGGTTGGGTTAGGTTGGGTTAGGTTGGGTTAGGTTGGGTTAGGTTGGGTTAGGTTGGGTTAGGTTGGGTTAGGTTGGGTTAGGTTGGGTTAGGTTGGGTTAGGTTGGGTTAGGTTTTTTTTTTTTTTTTTTTTTTTGTATTAGAATCTTTTCAATAAGATTTGGGTCCTCGCTAATGTATACGGGCGGCCCAAATCCGTCTTGATTTTCATTCGAAAGTTATTTATAAGATTGTATAATTATCTCAATTTTTTCGCATTTATATAGTTGAGTTTGAACATATAAAATGTAATGTTTCGCAAAATTCCTGAATATTTGGTTCCAAGATTGGCGTTTACGAGATTGTAGAGATTGTATGTTTGTTATAATTATAAATATGTCTTAATACATACTTTATATTATACATATATGTATATATTTATATATCTATTTATATGTTTACTTTATTTTATATATTATTTGTATGTATGTTATTTAAGATGGATATTTGTTATTTATTTTGAGCAAAACAAGAAAAAGAATGAGCTAATTTGAGACGAAGAAGTTAAGAGGAATGACGAAGACAAAGAAGTTAAGAAGAATACGTTTAATTTATGAATCTGTAAAAACTGGTATATAGTAATCTACTCTATTGTCTATTTTCTTTTTGATTTGTGATCGAATGGGACATTTATCTGAAGTGGCTGGATGGTTGATGCTGTTGTTAGCTTTGGTCTGGGTGTTTCTCTTGATACAATGGAAGCACTTATTTTCCGCAGACTTATTAGGGCACTGCTCTACCGAGTGTGCCTCCGCGCAGTGTGCACAATGCTGGTCGCTGGAGGGACATTTGTTTTGGGTGTGCCCGAAGGCTAAACACTTGTGACACTGCACGAAGGGGCTGAACTTATCTACGTGCACGCGCTGATAGTCCACGTGCACCTTCTCCATCAGGTATAGTTCGCGCCACACTCGGGGAGTGGCCTGTAATACGGCATTATATAGGTCCGGGTTTTTGTTCTTCCTAGTGAATCTTAATTCAAGAGACTCCTTATGGCTGCCCGACACTCGCTTCATCACCATTGCGTTTTGTCGGGTTATGATGTTGACCAGATCTTCACTAGGCACGTCCTTGGATATACCCTTGACTATTACCATAGGTAATATCCGTCGGGCTGGTTCTACGGAGACAGCCGCACAGCTTTCCAGCTTCTTCATGGCTTCTGCCCTTTGCTCGTGTGTGTCAAACTCTACTCGGATCTTATTGTTTGACACTGATTGGACGAGCGCTGGAGCGAACGTGGAAGCCCGGAACGAAATGCTTTTCTTAAATACGTCCATTGCCTCCTGCTTGGTTGCCACCGGGGTGGTCGGGGTGACAATTATGGCAGGCTTCCCAGTGGGAGGGGGCTTGGTAATTGCCCTATACCCGCTAGGCCGGCTGATGGTCGCGGCGGCCTGCGCGTATGTGGGGCGGCCCTCGCTGGATTTTTCAGCAGGTTGCTGTGCGCGGGTGATTCGCTGTGCGAATTTATCCAACTCTTCCCGCACACATAGAACAACCGCCTGCTTCAGCTCCTCGCCACTCAGCTCTGGTTCTTGCGTGTAGAAGCTAGTTTGGTCTGTTTCGGGCTTACGCGCATAGTACTGCGTAGAAATCACGTGATCCAGCACCTCGGCGGCCCTCCGAATTTCCTCCGAGGCCGCGTGGATCAGTTTCTTATTGGCAGAGATCACGCTTTTGCCCTCATAGACTGCTGTGCAGATGAGCTCCGAGAGTCCGTTGACAACCTTGTGGTAGTCTTGGATACACATAATATCCTTCGCCTTGAACGGCAGTTCAGGTATAAGATCAGGCTTAGGAGGCATTTTAGAGAAAAAATTACGAATTTAACACAAAATTTTGAAAAATCGAAAAAATAATTTAAGCTGTCCACCTTAGTGAATCAAAAGAGGGCGGGTGGGCGGGCAATCGAAACCCTAAAATCGTGAATAACTCGGGAAGTACTGATCGGATTTAACTGGGGGTGGTGTCAAACGTTAGGGTTCTGCAAGACGCAGCTACTGAATCTAGGTTGATAGCGATCGGTGCACGGACCGCGAAGAAATTAAATGTTTAAATTTTCAAATTTCAAAAATCGGTAAAAAATAGGGGGGGGGGAATTTTAAGCCGAAAGTGGTGGCAGTAGTTAGGGATTAGGGGGATGAATAATTGGTGAAAGAATTATCAAAGTCGGCTGAAAGACGACAAAGATATAGTTAATTCAAAATTCTGAAAAGTTCGGTTGGGTTAGGTTGGGTTAGGTTGGGTTAGGTTGGGTTAGGTTGGGTTAGGTTGGGTTAGGTTGGGTTAGGTTGGGTTAGGTTGGGTTAGGTTGGGTTAGGTTGGGTTAGGTTGGGTTAGGTTGGGTTAGGTTGGGTTAGGTTGGGTTAGGTTGGGTTAGGTTGGGTTAGGTTGGGTTAGGTTGGGTTAGGTTGGGTTAGGTTGGGTTAGGTTGGGTTAGGTTGGGTTAGGTTGGGTTAGGTTGGGTTAGGTTGGGTTAGGTTGGGTTCCCCCTCGAAGGGATCTCCACCTTGTCGTGGTGAGGGGGCTCAGTAACCGTGGCTTGGGGCGCCGCGGTGAAGCCAAGAGGGATTCCAGGGAGGGGACGCTCCGAGTGGGCTTAGCTGGAGGCCCGCTCCGGATGCATCCGAGGGGGCTGCGGGGGACGGTATTTTCTGTCCTCCGCAGCCAGGAGGGGTCGCGGGAGGAGAGGTGTCTCGGTGTGTCGTTGCCGTGCACCCTGTCTCCCGCGACCAAACGGGGGCGCACCGTCAGATGCGTCGGCGGTGGGGCCGCAGAGGAAGAGGAGATGCGGTGTGTCGTTGCCGTCCTCCCTGTCCTCTGCGGCCGTTTGGTGGTCAGGGATCGGATCCGCCGCTGGGTGTGGGGGGAGGTCGGTGCCTTTGCGGGTGTCGGCTTGCCCATGCCCACGGCTCCTGGGTGGCGGTCTCGGGGTTGGTCCGTCGCCCTGCGGATGGGAGCCTTGGAGGTAAGGCGCGCCTTTGTGTTTTCTGGCGCGCCTTCCTGTTGGAGGGGAGCTCCATGCTCCACACTGGAGGGGGTTGCGAAAGCGACCAGGCACCGGCGGGTTCGCGGATGAATGTGAAAGCGCACCCGTGTTCCCGCCAAACGGTGCGGAGGTGAAAACACAGTGGGGGTTTAGCCGGTAAGAGTCCGGCATAACCCAGCTGCTGCCCCGGGCGGCTGGGTATCCATGAGGATTACCCACTTAAAAAAAAAAAAAAAAAAGGGTTAGGTTGGGTTAGGTTGGGTTAGGTTGGGTTAGGTTGGGTTAGGTTGGGTTAGGTTGGGTTAGGTTGGGTTAGGTTGGGTTAGGTTGGGTTAGGTTAGGTTAGGTTAGGTTAGGTTAGGTTAGGTTAGGTTAGGTTAGGTTAGGTTAGGTTAGGTTAGGTTAGGTTAGGTTAGGTTAGGTTAGGTTAGGTTAGGTTAGGTTAGGTTAGGTTAGGTTTTTTTTTTTTTTTTTTTTTTTTTTTTTGTTTCCCCTCGTCGAAACGAGTGGGTTCTTTCAAGGCTTGATTCTGTAAAAGGTCCTCGCAATTTGATACGGGCGGCCTAGAACAGGGTTTTAATTTAAATTGTTTGAATTTTTAAATATTAAATGAGTTATATGTTTGTTTGAAATGAGATTATGAGATGAGATTATGAATTAAGATAATTTACGATTTTGTTTGAAATGAGATTATGAAATGAGATAATTTTTACTGTGTTATACTATGTTTTCATTGAATTTTTTAAGTGTTTGTACTATTTGTTTAACATGATTTTCGAAGGATTTGACGCAGTTTGGATTTGTAACGATTTCAGGTATGTTAAATGGGTCTAAAATGTTTTCCATGTTGCAGGTTGAGATGTGGTCATTTCTAGTTTTAAAATATTTCGGGCAGTGTATAAGAAGGTGCTGAATTGTTTGCTGAGAAGTTGAGTTACATGGACAAAGGTCAGTCATTTTGATTTTGAATCTATGTAAATACGAGAGATGGTACCCGTGACCAGTTAAAATTTGTGTGAGTTCGAAAGAAGCGGAAGTAGATTCGAATAATTTATGGATGGCATCTAGATTATTGCATAATTGTCTTGTGTGTTCACCTTGTGTACCTGTGTTGAAAATTTGAGCAGACTTAATTTTATTAATATTTTTTAATTGTGTTTTTATGTAACTTATTGGGAACTTGTCGTATTCATATGGGTTGTGGGACAGCGCGGCTGCTTTGGCAGCAATGTCTGCCTCTTCGTTGCCGGCAAGGCCAGCGTGTGCCTTTACCCATATGAATACGACATTTCCACTATTGTTTTCGACTGTGTGTATGTATTTGTGTATTAGTGCAACTGATCTATTTTTACTATGTTTATTTTTGATCTCGTAAAGACTGGAAAGGGAATCCGTAAGAATTGCCAAGTTTTTGATGTTGTTTTGTGTGGCCCAAAGGCAAGCGTGCTCGATGGCGAACAGTTCTGCTTGAAAGACAGTACAGCTGCCATGGAGTTTAAATTTTTGGATGACTTTAGTTGTATTTGTTTTATAAGCAACAAAGGCTGCACCTACTTTATTATCGTCTTGTTTGCTGCCGTCTGTGAAAATCATTGTAGAATCGGGTGAGACTAACTTATTAATTTCAGTCTGACTGACAGCGTATTCAAAGTTTATAGATTTCCTGTCAGCAGGATGAAGAAGTTCTTTGGTGGATACAGGTTTTTCTAAAGTGATGTCCTCCGGGAGGAAGGGAGAATTGCCAAAGAATTTGGTCTGTTCCACTGCCGCTACTTCCTCGACTTTAAGGTGGAGAGGGGTGAGTTGAGCTAGAGAGATAGCAGCAGTAGCCGAAACAGTTCTGAAGGCTCTTATAATTTTGAGCGCGAAACCTCTTTGGAACGATTTGAGTAGGTTTTTAACCAACTCATATTTTGTAGCAGAACCCCAAATTCCCGCTGCATATGTTATTATGGGTACTATTACCTGTTTGTATATAATTGAGATGTTTTCTGAATTGATTCCCCACGTGGGCCGGACAAATATTTTAAGTTTTTGATGAATTTTTTGAGCTCTAATTATTGTATTTTGAACGTGTTTAATGAATTTTATATTTTTATCTATTGTAACTCCAAGATATTTAATTTCATTAGAAAACTGTAAGCGACTATTGTTGACATAGATTTTACATTTGTTGGCTTTAGCCGTGAAGACTATAGCTTGGGTTTTATTTGTTGAGAATTCCAATTTAACTGCTCGTCCCCAATTAGTAATAATATTTAATGCTTCATTTGTGTTAATCTCTAATTCATTATTATTTTTAGCAGAAGATATGAGAAGCAGATCATCTGCATATGCCTGTAGATGACAATTTGGAGGGAGTTTTGTGAAAAGAAGTTCGTCTATTATAAGATTCCAGATAATGGGTCCCAGTACCGAACCCTGAATGCACCCTCGAGACAGAAGCCTACCGACCGTAGCATCACCGTAATTTAGGGTAACAGTTCTGTTGTTAGTGTAGCTTTTTAGAATTTTGTAGATGTTTGCTGGGCATTTGATGACGTGAAGTCTGTTGAATAGTGCGGGCCACCAGGCGTGGTCAAATGCCCCTTTGATGTCTAAGGATACGGCCATAACCACGTTTCCGTGGTTCTTCTCAGTTTTTATGCGTGTTAGTGCTTCAAAGAGGGCATCGGTGGTAGACCTCTGTTCACGGAACCCATATTGGTGTTCACTCAGGTTATTAGTAATGTTCAGATGGTATATTAGCCTTTTAGCTATGAGTTTCTCGAGTACCTTTCCAAATACGTCAAGTAAGCCAATGGGTCTGTAGGATGAGATGTCGTTGTAATCGGTTTTGTTGGGTTTAGGTACGGTTTTAACGAAGGCCTTTTTCCAGGAGGTAGGGAAGTGGGAGAGGTGTAAGCAATGATTCATAACTTGTGTAGTGATATCCGGGAAGGTTTCTACAAATTTGGAGCAAATGTCTGCCGTAAGATGGTCGGGGCCAGGGGCTCGTTGTGTGTTCATTGAGAGCATGCAATCTAGAACTTCAGCTTGCGTAAAATTGACTTCGTTCGGTGTGGCTGGGATACTATTAATTTTAAATCTTAATTGTTTTTGTGTTTCTAAACAATCAGGTGAATCTTGAGGGTAAAATCTGTCGATTAGGGCATTCGCGGACTCTTTGCTAGTTTTGGTGAAGGTGTTGTTTCCAATGTTTAGTGTGGTGGGTGGAGTAGGTTGGGGTGAGTTTTTTAATAATCGATTGGTAAGTGTCCACACGTCCTCCTTCCCTTGTGTACTACAAAAGTTCCGAAAATGTTCAGTGGAAGCTTTGGAGAGGGCGAGTTTGTATTCTTCTTTAACAGATTGTCTTTCTATTAATGCATTTTCAATAGGCTTTTTTCCTTTTTTCAGATCCTGTATTCGGTGATGTAGGAAGACGACTTTTCTTTTCAGGATCTCCAGCTCTTCGTTCCACCAAGGTATGTTCTTTAATTTATTACGTTTACATTTTAAAGTTTTATCACATACTTTTTGTATACATTTTGTTAATGAATTTATATATTGATCTAATCCTGTAGTATTTAAGTTTTTAATTTCAGTGTCGTCGAGGGAGGAGTTCATCATTTCGCGCTTGAGCAGTTCTTCAACCAGGTTCCAGTCGGCTCCACGTGTGTTGTAGCGGTAAGTGGTAAGTGTTTTCTTAGATTTAAGTTTATTTTTATTTATATTAAATTTAAATTCAATAGCATGGTGTTCTGACGTCGGGCAAGCGTTATAATTAATTTTCCAGGAGTGTATTTTGAGCGCAGTTAAATCAGAGGCAATAGTTAAATCAATAATAGAAGTTCTTACAATGCCTGAAGAAGAAGTCTCGAAAGTGGGTTGATTGCCAACGTTACAGAGGGTTAGATTGTGTGAAGTTACTAGATCTATGATTTCGCGTCCTCTTTTATTGGAGGTAGCCGAGCCCCAGACGGGGTGCCATCCGTTGAAATCACCGCAGATGATGGCGTGAGAATTCTGAACATGTTGGAGGAGTAAGTCTAGAAGGTTTAAAGTGTTATTATCATCAGTTTTGGGCTCAATGTAGACTGAAGCGAGGTAAAGTTTGCTGGTTTTATACGTTATTTGTACAGTACTGATATTGGGACTTGAAAAACTTGTTATGCCAAGAGGGGCTCCGATGCCTGACTTAATTGCGATGGCCGCTTTAACGCGTGTGTTTGTGGTGAACTGATGAATGTCGTATCCGTTTATATTTTTCATGATGTTTCGTTTGCCGACGTATGGCTCAGAGATGAAAGCAACATCATATTCATTGTCTGATAAATATTTAATAAACTCTTTTTCACTATTATAACATCTGCCTAAATTGCACTGGATAAATTTGAGATTATTACTAGATTGACCGGAATTAGAACCCATAATCTATATTTGATATTGTACGTTCCTTCGCCGCAACCATTCGCGGGCATTGAGGAGAGAGTGCAGAGTGATTAGTTTTAACTAAAGATTTATTCTTAGCATTATGTGTAAGGCAATTGTGGCAGATCGGGTCCGAGGGCTTCGATTTTTCTGGGCAATCTTTGTAAGTATGGCTATCGGAGGCGCAGTGAGAGCAACGCTGTGTTCCTGCTGTACATCTTTTTTGAGTGTGACCGAACTTGAGGCATTTGTTGCAGTGCAAAAGAGGGACATATTCCTCTGCATGTATCTTCTGGTGATCTATATTTATACGACCTTTGTTTATGATTGCGTGAAAAACGGCCGGAGCGACCATTAGCACGGCGTTAAATAGGGCAATGTTTCTATTTTTAAAAGTAAATTTTAGTTGGATACTGTTATCATCCTCGATGTTGATATCATCATTTTGTTTTTTAATTATTTCGACTATCTCCCTTTCCGACGTTTCTTTCGTTATGCCCTTTAGTACGATCATCGGGCGGAGCTTACGGGTCGGTTCAGCGGAGATTTCGGACACATTGCTAAGTTTTTTAAGCGTTTTTTCCCGATGTTCCTCAGTTTCGAATTGTACTATAATTCTGTTATTGCTTATTGGCTGTATATTTTCTGGTGCATAATTTGTGTCCCTAAACGTGATATGTTTACGCCAAAGGTCGAGAGTCTGCTTTTGTGAATTCACTTCTACGTTAGGTGTAACTATCAATGAGGGCTTAGTGCGTATCGCGGGCCGCTTTTTGGATGATAGCTGGGCGGAGGAGGGGCTCTGTGTCATGGTCACCTGTGCGTATGTCTTGGCCGAATGGGCTAAGTTTTCGGTGACTTTAGCGATGTCCTGCTTAATAGACTCCTTCAGCTCATCTAGGTCGCGTTGATACGAATTTTGAACTCTAGCGACCGTGGAGATCTGCGCTGCAAGCTTCTGTATTTCCTCGGACTTGCCTATAACAAACTTTTTGTTTTCCACGGTGACACTTCTAGCCGTTTTTATACATTCAACTATTTCCTGTGCTAGCGATACAATGGAGTTGGTGTATTCTGTTGTAATGTCGGGCGCAGTGGGAGTTATGCTACCTATTTCTAGGGATGTGATTTGCGACATTTTGTTAGATAAATATTATATTTTAATTTTTATTTGATTTATTAATTTATTTATTTTTTTTGTTACAGGTGCGGCGGTACGAGCTAATCGAGGACGGCGAGGAGACTAAGTGAAACAGCGGTTTTAGAAGAGGAACTATTGTAAATAATTAATAGAACTTATCGTATATTCAGTAGAAAATATAAAGTGTAATTTTTGGAAGAAATATTTTATTGTGGAAGAATTATTGAAGTTTTTATTTTATATTCTTGTAATTCTGGTGTGGAGTCTTGTTTTGGTGGCGTTTTGGACGAAATAAATCAAATTAAGACCAAAAAATAAATAAATCAGAAAAATAATTTTCCGAGTCTACCTAAGTAAATAAACAGAGGGCGGGTGGGCGGGCTTTCGCAACGCGAAAATCGCGAATATCTCTGGAACTACTCAGCAGATCTGAACAAAAGTGGTGTGTGGTGATAGGTCTCTGCGAGACGCAACTTTTAAGACTAAATTGAAAGAGATCGGTGCACGGACCGCGAAAATATTAAGACTGAAAAATTTTGAAACTGAAAATTGTATAAAAAATTGAAAAATGAAAATAATTAAATCGAAAGTGGTATCAATAGATGGGTATTGATGAGACAAATAAGTAGGTGTAAGAATTTTTAAAATCTGTCGACGGACGACTGAGTTATGAGTGTTTTAATTATAAGAGAATATGGTTAGGTTAGGTTAGGTTAGGTTAGGTTAGGTTAGGTTAGGTTAGGTTAGGTTAGGTTAGGTTAGGTTAGGTTAGGTTAGGTTAGGTTAGGTTAGGTTAGGTTAGGTTAGGTTAGGTTAGGTTAGGTTAGGTTAGGTTTTTTTTTTTTTTTTTTTTTTTTTTTTTTTTTTTTTTTTTTTTTTTTTTTTTTTTTTTTTCCTTTATCTGTTCATTCAGTGTTGGGTCCTCGCTATGTGATACGGGCGGCCCAATGCCGTTTTGAATTACATTTTATGTTGATTTGCAAATATTTGTTTATTTTGTATTACCGTAAGTATTATTAAGAGATATATTTATATATTATAAATATATGTTTTTTTTTTTTTTTTTTTTTTTTTAATGATATATATACATGTGATTATTCTAGTCGATATCTTTATTAAAGTCCTTGAGTGTTTTTATAATTGATTCGACATGTTTCAGGTACGTTTTTATGGTTGAGTCTTTTTCAGTGATTTCCGCGATATTATATGGGTTGGAGATGTCGGCAAAGCTGCAGGTAGAAGTGTGCTCGTATCTGCTGATATTATACTTTGGACACTCTTCCAGGAGGTGTTCAATGGTTTGCGGTGTTTCAGAGTCACAGGGACATCTATCTGTAGATTTAATTTTGAAGCGGTGCAGATATGCTAGGTGGTATCCGTGTCCAGTTAATACTTGTGTTAGTTCGAAAGAGGGAGTAGTGATGTTAAACAGATTGTGGATGATTTCGAGGTTTGGACAGAGTCTTCGGGTGTGTTCGCCTTGTGGGCCGGAATTATAAATTTGGTTGGATAGTTGTATGTTTGCCATTTTCGTCTTGTATTTAATTAAGCTTGCTGGAAATTTTGTGTAATCATATGCTTTGTGCGATGCTGCTGCCGCTTTGGCAGCAGCATCGGCCTTCTCGTTGCCTGCGAGTCCTATGTGTGATTTTACCCACACAAAAGATATTCTACCATGTTTTTCGTGAATGGCTCTGATGGTCTTGTGTATTGTAACTACTGCTGAGTTGGTGCTGTCCCTGTTCCTGATTTCTTGTAAACTAGAGAGAGAGTCTGAGAGAATCACCAGGTCTATAGTGTTGTTTTGCTCCGCCCAACTGCATGCATTCTGTATCGCATATAATTCGGCTTGGTAGACGGAGCATGAAGGGTGTAGTTTAAATTTCTTTATTAATTTGAGCTTATCCTGTTTGTATATTACAAAGGCAGCACCAACTGTGTCATTGTATTTACTACCATCCGTGAAAATGAGTGTACTTTCAGTCGAGCATAGATTGTCTATGTCCAGTTGTGTAGTGGCATTATTGATGTTGATCGTTATTCTATCTGCAGGATGCAGCAGCTCATAGTTCCTGGCAGGCCTTTCAAGGGTAATATCGTCTGGGAATAACGGTGAAGTGCCCAGGATTTTTGCCAGTTCCACGGCTTGAATTTCATTTATTTTCAAGTGTAACGGGGTGAGACGAGCGAGAGCGATGGCTGCTGTCGCAGATACCGTTCTGAAGGACCTTATTATCTTTATTGCGAAACCCCTTTGGAATGTTTTTAAATGGTTTTTGACTAATGTATATTTAGTTGCTGACCCCCAGATGCCCGCTGCGTAAGTTATTATTGGCTCGATTACATGTTTATAAATTATTCTTATGTTTTCGGGCTGTGCTCCCCATGTTGGGCGTACGAATTTGGAGAGTTTGGCGTATATGATCAATGATTTGTCTATAACATGTTTGGTGTGTTTAATGAACTTTAGATCTTTGTCAATAATGACTCCGAGAAGTTTTATGTCGTTTACAAAATTTAATTCCGTACCATCAAAGTAAATTTTAACTGCTTTAGCCTTGGGAGTAAAGGTTATCATTTGGGTTTTACTAGGGCCGAAGGTCAGTTTGACCTCTTTGCCCCATTTAGCTATGGATTCTAGTGCCCTGTTTGTTGTGAATTGTAAATCAGTCTGTCTTTTATTATGGACGATGAGAAGGACATCGTCAGCGTAGGCTTGCATGTGGCACCCCGCCGGTAAATCGATATCAAAAAGGTCGTCTAGTATTAAGTTCCAGAATTGGGGGCCACACACAGAGCCTTGGACGCATCCTCTGCTCATCGTCTTGGTTTTGGTAACATCTCCGTAGTTCAGTGACACTTCTCGGTTTTGAACATAATCGAGTATTATCTTGTATAGGTTTTTCGGGCATTTGACTTGTTTGAGCCTTTTGAAAAGGACTGGCCACCAGGCGTGGTCGAATGCTCCTTGTATGTCTAGCGAGATGGCAAGGACCAGGTGCTTGTTATGTTTTGCGTCTTTTATGGTATTGGGTTAGGTTAGGTTAGGTTAGGTTAGGTTAGGTTAGGTTAGGTTAGGTTAGGTTAGGTTAGGTTAGGTTAGGTTAGGTTAGGTTAGGTTAGGTTAGGTTAGGTTAGGTTAGGTTAGGTTAGGTTAGGTTAGGTTAGGTTAGGTTAGGTTAGGTTAGGTTAGGTTAGGTTAGGTTAGGTTAGGTTAGGTTAGGTTAGGTTAGGTTAGGTTAGGTTAGGTTAGGTTAGGTTAGGTTAGGTTAGGTTAGGTTAGGTTAGGTTAGGTTAGGTTAGGTTAGGTTAGGTTTTTTTTTTTTTTTTTTTTTTTTTTTTTTTTTTCCTTTATCTGTTCATTCAGTGTTGGGTCCTCGCTATGTGATACGGGCGGCCCAATACCGTTTTGAATTACATTTTATGTTTATTTGCAAATATTTGTTTGTTTTGTGTTACCGTAAGTATTATTAAGTTATTTAAATATATACATATATATATATTTTTTTTTTTTTTTTTTTTTTTTTATGATATATATACATGTGATTATTCTAGTCGATATCTTTATTAAATTCCTTGAGTGTTTTTATAATTGTTTCGACATGTTTCAGGTACGTTTTTATGGTTGAGTCTTTTTCACTGATTTCCGCGATATTATATGGGTTGGAGATGTCGGCGAAGCTGCAGGTAGAAGTGTGCTCGTATCTGCTGATGTTATACTTTGGACACTCTTCCAGGAGGTGTTCAATAGTTTGCGGTGTTTCAGAGTCACAGGGACATCTATCTGTAGATTTAATTTTGAAGCGGTGCAGATACGCTAGGTGGTATCCGTGTCCAGTTAATACTTGTGTTAGTTCGAAAGAGGGAGTAGTGATGCTAAACAGATTGTGGATGATTTCGAGGTTTGGACAGAGTCTTCGGGTGTGTTCGCCTTGTGGGCCGGAATTATAAATTTGGTTGGATAGTTGTATGTTTGCCATTTTCGTCTTGTATTTAATTAAACTTGCTGGAAATTTTGTGTAATCATATGCTTTGTGCGATGCTGCTGCCGCTTTGGCAGCAGCATCGGCCTCTTCGTTGCCTGCGAGTCCTATGTGTGATTTTACCCACACAAAAGATATTCTGCTATGCTTTTCATGAATGGCTCTGATGGTCTTGTGTATGGTAACTACTGCTGAGTTGGTGCTGTCCCTGTTCCTGATTTCTTGTAAACTAGAGAGAGAGTCTGAGAGAATCACCAGGTCTTTAGTATTGTTTTGCTCCGCCCAACTGCATGCGTTCTGTATCGCATATAATTCGGCTTGGTAGACGGAGCATGAAGGGTGTAGTTTAAATTTCTTTATTAATTTGAGCTTATCCTGTTTGTATATTACAAAGGCAGCACCAACTGTGTCGTTGTATTTACTACCATCCGTGAAAATGAGTGTACTTTCAGCCGAGCAGAGATTGTCTATGTCCAGTTGTGTAGTGGCATTATTGATGTTGATCGTTATTCTATCTGCAGGATGCAGCAGCTCATAGCTCCTGGCAGGCCTTTCAAGGGTAATATCGTCTGGGAATAACGGTGAAGTGCCCAGGATTTTTGCCAGTTCCACAGCTTGAATTTCGTTTATTTTCAAGTGTAACGGGGTGAGACGAGCGAGAGCGATGGCTGCTGTCGCAGATACCGTTCTGAACGACCTTATTATCTTTATTGCGAAACCCCTTTGAAGTGTTTTTAAATGGTTTTTGACTAATGTGTATTTAGTTGCTGACCCCCAGATGCCCGCTGCGTAAGTTATTATTGGCTCGATTACATGTTTATAAATTATTCTTATGTTTTCGGGCTGTGCTCCCCAAGTTGGGCGTACGAATTTGGAGAGTTTGGCGTATATGATCAGTGATTTGTCGATAACATGTTTGGTGTGTTTAATGAACTTTAGATCTTTGTCAATAATTACTCCGAGAAGTTTTATGTCGTTTACGAATTTTAATTCTGTACCATCAAAGAAAATTTTAACTGCTTTAGCCTTGGGAGTAAAGGTTATCATTTGGGTTTTACTAGGGCCGAAAGTCAGTTTGACCTCTTTGCCCCATTTAGCAATGGCTTCTAGTGCCCTGTTTGTAGTAATTTGTAAATCGGTCTGTCTTTTATTATGGACGATGAGGAGAACATCATCAGCGTAGGCTTGCATGTGGCACCCCGCCGGTAGATCGATATCAAATAGGTCATCTAATATTAAGTTCCAGAATTGGGGGCCACACACAGAGCCTTGGACGCATCCTCTGCTCATCGTCTTGGTTTTGGTGACATCTCCGTAGTTCAGTGATACTTCTCGGTTTTGTACATAATCGAGTATTATCTTGTACAGGTTTTTCGGGCATTTAACTTGTTTGAGCCTTTTAAAAAGTACTGGCCACCAGGCGTAATCGAATGCTCCTTGTATGTCAAGCGAGATGGCAAGGACCAGTTGCTTGTTCTGTTTTGCGTCTTTTATGGTATTAATGGCTTTGTTTAGTGCATTTACGGTGGAGGTTTGTCCCTTAAATCCGTATTGATTAGGATTAGAGAAGTTGTTCTTGTCCAGGTGAAAGGTGAGTCTATTAATGATTAGTTTTTCGAGTAATTTCCCAAGTACATTTATGAGGCCTATTGGGCGATATGCCGAAGTTGGGTTTTGGTAGAATTATCACGTGCGCCGTTTTCCATTTGTTCGGGAAGTGGGACAGTTCGAGACACTGATTCATAATTCTGGTGACTGTATCAGGATATTCTGTGGCGAAGGCTAGGCAAATATCTGCGGTAAGGTGGTCCATGCCTGGCGCTTTTTTGGTGTTCATAGTTTTTAGGCATCCTATGACCTCCTCATCCGTGAACGGTTTGTCGTCAGGCGTATCTGGTATTATTGTAATTTCAGAGCGCAACCGTTTTTGGTTTTCAGTGGTGTCTACAGTATCGCTCGGGTAAAATTTGTTTAATAGGGTTTCGGCGGTGTCATCAGTGGAGATAGTATGATTTGTGTCCCCTGAGCTAACTGTAACGCAGGGCTTAGGCTGCGGCGTGTTCTTGAGAAGTCGGTTCGTGAGTGACCATACGTTCTCCTTGCCTTGTTTGCAACAGAATTCTCTGAAATGGTCAGTGGATGTCTTACGTATAGCTGCAGCATATTTATCTTTTAACTCTTGTCTTTCTTGGAGTACTGCTTCTAGGGGCTTTTTAGATCTGACCAAATCCTGTATCCGATGGTGAATCTTAATTACTTCCTTTTTCATGTTGTTGAGTTCAGCATTCCACCAGGGAATGTGAGCGTCAAATTTGTTTTTCCTCCTAAAAGTTATATCAGATGTATTTTGGATAATTTTTGTCATGTCAGAGATATATTGTTCCAGGTTTGATGAGTCTAGGGTTTCTATTTGTATGGCTTCTATATTACTACTGTGGATATTGTCTTTTAGATTAGATTTGAAGTCTTGCCAATTGGCGTTGTCCGTAGAGTATTTAAATGTAGACTGCTTCTTCTTCTTGCTCAATTCTTTATTATTTAGCTGTAGGGAAAAGTCAATTGCTTCGTGCTCGCTGGATGGGCATGCTTCCGTGTTAACGCGCCAATTTTGTATTCTGTGCGCTAGTTTATCTGAGTACAGTGTAACGTCGATAATTGAACATCGGCTTATGCCGTGAGTTACTGTTGAGTATGTGGGTACGTTGCCGGTGTTGCCGATCACCAAGTCATGTGTAACAGCCAGGGTGTAGATGTCGTTACCCCTCTTATTTTTCTTAGCAGAGCCCCAGGCCGGATGCCAGCCGTTCAGGTCTCCGCCTATCAATACTTGCGATTGTCCATGAGCTTTTAAGAAGATTTCTAGCCTGTTTAGTGTATTGTTTTCATCTACTCTGGGTTCCACGTAGACGGAAGCCAAGAATAGCTTCCTTCCTTTGGTTACTAGTTGGACAATGCTAAGATTTGGACTGGAGTATTCAGACATTCCCAGGGTGGCTGCTAGACCGGATTTAACTATTACACATGCCTTGACGCGGTCATTGCTGTCGTTGGTGAATTGATGTAGATCGTAGCCCGAAATATTTTTGACTACGTTGACGTTTCCCACATACGGCTCTATGACAAAGCCTACATCATAATCTTGTTCAATAAAGTAGTTGATAAATTCGTTGTAGCATTTGTAACTCTTATCGACATTACACTGTATCAGTTTCAGTGATTGCTATGCGCCGTAATCTGTCTTGGCAATCACTTTGTTACGCATAGCCTCCTTGTGTGGGCATCTGTTTGAGGTAGCTGAGTGTCTGGTGTCTATGGAGGTGTTGTATCTGTGGTTTCGATTGGTGCAGTTGTAGCACTTTGCTGCTTCGCTGTCATCTCTCGAGGGGCAGTTTACAAATGTGTGGTTGTTTGTTCCACAGTGCGAGCATGGGCTGGATTCATCTGTGCAATGTTTCTTCAAGTGTCCGTATTGCAGGCACTTATAACATTGTAGTAGTGGAACAAACTCCTCTACATGCACCCTTTGGTAATCTATATTGACTCTGCCTAATTCAATCAACTTCCTCCAGACCTGCGGTGTAGTTAATAGGACCGCGTTGTATAAATTATCGTTCTTGTTGGACCTTTGGAATCTTAGTTGTATGTCGTCTGGGCTGAGCTGCAGTGACCCGACTTCCGCATTTTGTTTGGTTATCAGTTCCGCGAGTTCCTGTGGCGGCGTTTGCTTAGAAACCCCTTTAAGAATGACCATAGGTCTCAACTTTCGGGATGCTTCAGCTCGGATTTCCGGCGAGGGTTGCAATCGTTTGAGGGTCTCGTCCCGCTGGTCGGTAGTGTCGAACTCGACCCTCAGACGGTTCTTCCCAACTGGCTGGACCCTGGCCGGCGTATAAGTCACTTCCTTGAAGTTGACGCTTTTGCGCCATTGCTCAGCGACGTCCTGGCGTTTTTTGTCTTCCGAAGTTGGGTATATTGTAATGGAGGGTTTGCTTACCGGTCTGGCAGTTTTAGGAGGGCTGGTGGAACTGCTAGATGCTACCTGGGCGTATGATGGCGGTGCGACTATTTTTGAGGCTGGTGTTATTATTTTTGTGATCTCAGCCTTGAGTACTTCCTCCACACTAGACTTTACATTTGAGAGAAGATTGTCAAATTCTATGGGTTCAACTATTTCCCAGGCAAGCTTTTCTATTTTGTGTGCGAATTTTATTATGTTCTTCCTGTTGGTGGCCGTGACGCTCCTGCCTTCATTCACCGTATCTATTATCCGCTGTGTAAGACTCTGGATCTTGTTGAGTCTATCCTTGTTACATGTAGCGATTGTCTCTAAAGATTCTGTGGAAACCGCAGCGGACAGCGCAGGCGTCGCGTTTTCCATTATAATATCCGTATGAGCAATCTAATTTAAATGAATTAATTTGTAATACTAATATATACTGTATTATTAAAATGTTGTGTTTTCTAGGAAATCGGCGTGCGGAGCAACGTGATACCAGTACCGGTAGACAGTTTGTACAGCGAGGATTTTAGTAGTATAAAGCACAGGCGAGTTCGAGCAAAAGCCGCTGAGATACGGCGGTTTTAGGATGAAAAGTATCAGGTGAGTTACGTCTATATATTTTAAAAATAAATTTGTTTAATTTTTTAGGTCAAGGTGTCCGTCAAAATAAGTGGGAAGTAGTCGAAAATAGGTAGAAAGATGAAAAACAGTTAAAGGAAAAATTCGGAAAAAAGTTGTATTTCTACTGTAAATTTCAAATTTTTACTGTCGCAAGTATCAGTGCAAATAAAGGGCGGGTGGGCGGGCAATCGAAACTGAAAAAGTGGAAATATCTCGATAACTAGCGGTCGGATGTTATCGAGGAAGGTGTCAAACGGAAGGTCTCGACGAGACGCAGCTATTACAGAAGAAATGAAAGAAAAAGGTGGACGGACCACGAAACTACGCGGGTGGAAAGTTTTGAAAATGTGAAAATTTGTGAAAATTAAACTAATGGGATTTTTCTTATTCTGCTTTCAGGGTTGGATAGGCGCAGGCGAGACGAAGAAAACGAGATATGGAACACGAAGATCGATGAAGGAACGGCTGAGGTAAGTTCGTGGAAATTTTAATTTATATGGTTAGGTTAGGTTAGGTTAGGTTAGGTTAGGTTAGGTTAGGTTAGGTTAGGTTAGGTTAGGTTAGGTTAGGTTAGGTTAGGTTAGGTTAGGTTAGGTTAGGTTAGGTTAGGTTAGGTTAGGTTAGGTTAGGTTAGGTTAGGTTAGGTTAGGTTAGGTTAGGTTAGGTTAGGTTAGGTTAGGTTAGGTTAGGTTAGGTTAGGTTAGGTTAGGTTAGGTTAGGTTAGGTTAGGTTAGGTTAGGTTAGGTTAGGTTAGGTTAGGTTAGGTTAGGTTAGGTTAGGTTAGGTTAGGTTAGGTTAGGTTAGGTTAGGTTAGGTTAGGTTAGGTTAGGTTAGGTTAGGTTAGGTTAGGTTAGGTTAGGTTAGGTTAGGTTAGGTTAGGTTAGGTTAGGTTAGGTTAGGTTAGGTTAGGTTAGGTTAGGTTAGGTTAGGTTAGGTTAGGTTAGGTTAGGTTAGGTTAGGTTAGGTTAGGTTAGGTTAGGTTAGGTTAGGTTAGGTTAGGTTAGGTTAGGTTAGGTTAGGTTAGGTTAGGTTAGGTTAGGTTAGGTTAGGTTAGGTTAGGTTAGGTTAGGTTAGGTTAGGTTAGGTTAGGTTAGGTTAGGTTAGGTTAGGTTAGGTTAGGTTAGGTTAGGTTAGGTTAGGTTAGGTTAGGTTAGGTTAGGTTAGGTTAGGTTAGGTTAGGTTAGGTTAGGTTAGGTTAGGTTAGGTTAGGTTAGGTTAGGTTAGGTTAGGTTAGGTTAGGTTAGGTTAGGTTAGGTTAGGTTAGGTTAGGTTAGGTTAGGTTAGGTTAGGTTAGGTTAGGTTAGGTTAGGTTAGGTTAGGTTAGGTTAGGTTAGGTTAGGTTAGGTTAGGTTAGGTTAGGTTAGGTTAGGTTAGGTTAGGTTAGGTTAGGTTAGGTTAGGTTAGGTTAGGTTAGGTTAGGTTAGGTTAGGTTAGGTTAGGTTAGGTTAGGTTAGGTTAGGTTAGGTTAGGTTAGGTTAGGTTAGGTTAGGTTAGGTTAGGTTAGGTTAGGTTAGGTTAGGTTAGGTTAGGTTAGGTTAGGTTAGGTTAGGTTAGGTTAGGTTAGGTTAGGTTAGGTTAGGTTAGGTTAGGTTAGGTTAGGTTAGGTTAGGTTAGGTTAGGTTAGGTTAGGTTAGGTTAGGTTAGGTTAGGTTAGGTTAGGTTAGGTTAGGTTAGGTTAGGTTAGGTTAGGTTAGGTTTTTTTTTTTTTTTTTTTTATTACTACAATCATTTTCTTAAGCTTTGAGTCCTCGCTTTGATATACGGGCGGCTCATCGCTCTGAGTTTGTTAGTAATATATTTATAATTTTAATTTTAGTTATTTGTATATTTTTCTCTTTTCTTTTATTGTTATCTATATGTATGTATATATATAAGGATATATATATAATATATATATTCTTTTAAAATATACTTAATATTACTCAAACGACGTCTTTATTGAAATCTTTTAGGGTGTTCACGATTTCCTTCGCATGTTTTTCGAACGTTGCGATACATTTTTCGTTCTGAACTAAGTCTGCGATGTTATATGGATCATCGATATTTTCCATATTACATGTGGATATGTGTTCGTATCTAGATAGGTGGAATTTCGGGCAATCTTCTAGAAGGTGTTGTACAGTTTGTGGTGATGTAAAATCGCATGGGCATGAGTCTGAATTCTTGATTTTGAACCTACACAAATACGACAGGTGGTAACCGTGGCCCGTCAGTATTTGTGTAAGCTCAAACGATGGTGTTGTGGATTCAAAAAGTTTGTGTATCGTGTCCAGGTTCTGGCAAACTTTTCTCGTGTGTTCACCCTGAGTGGTCGAATTAAAAATTTCAACGGATTTTATTTTATTAATTTCTTTAATTTTCTGTTTCAGATAGCTCACCGGGAATTCAGTATATTCGTACGGGTTGTGGGATACTGCTGCTGCTTTGGCTAGTTCATCTGCTTCTTCATTGCCTTCCAGCCCGGCATGTGCTTTAACCCATACGAATGTTACCTTTCCATTCTTATTATTAATTAACTGTATAGTTCTATGGATATTCGCAACTGCTTTATTATTACTATCTTTATCTTTAATCGCATACAGGCTGGAGAGGGAATCTGTTAAAATTGCTACATTGGTGATGTTATGTTGAACAGCCCATATACCTGCGTTTCGGATTGCGAGTAATTCCGCCTGAAAAACCGAGCAGCTATCGTGAAGCTTAATTTTTCTAGTGACTTTTGAGCCATCGGGTTTGAATGCTACAAAAGCGGCGCCGACTTTATTTTCATTGTGCTTGCTTCCATCGGTGTATATTTTCGTGCAATCAGCAGGGCAGAGTTTATTAATTTCGTCCAGGTTTGTGGCATAATCGAAGTCTATATACCTTCTTTCAGCAGGATGTAAAAGCTCGCTATTGGTTGCCGGTCTTTCCATGGTGATATCATTAGGAAGCAGCGGTGTAATGCCTGTGATTTTAGCAACTTCTATCGCTGCGACTTGTTCGACTTTTAGATGTAGCGGAGTCAGTTGCGCCAAGGCGATAGCTGCTGTGGCTGATACCGTTCTGAATGCTCTAATTATTTTGATCGCGAATCCTCTCTGTAAAGATCTTAGCTGATTCCTTACCAATGCATACTTTGTTGCGGATCCCCAAATTCCTGCCGCATACGTGATAATGGGTTCGATGACCTGTTTGTAGATTATTTTTATATTTTCAGGGTTCGCACCCCACGTAGGTCTTACGTATTTAGCTAGCTTTTTAAATATTATTAGTGATTTGTCTATGATATATTTTGCGTGCTTAATGAATTTTAAATTTTTATCGATTATTATTCCTAATACTTTAATACTATCTATGAATTTTAGTTCTATATTATTAAATTTGACTTGGATGGCTTTTGCTTTAGGCGTGAAAGCAATCATTTGGGTCTTGCTTGGACCGAAGTTTAATTTAACTTCGGAACCCCATTTTATGATAATATCTAGAGCTTTGTTGGCTGCTATCTGTAGGTCTGCACATTTTTTGCTATTAATTATAAGAAGAACATCGTCCGCAAAGGCCTGTATGTGGCACCCCTCTGGAAGTGGAATATCAAATAAATCATCTAAAATTAGATTCCAGAATAGGGGACCACACACAGACCCCTGTATGCACCCTCTGCTCATAATCTTACTGACGGTTACGTCCGCGTAGTTTAAAATGATTTTGCGATTTTGTACATAATTGAGTATTATTTTATACAAGTTTTTAGGGCATCTGATGTTACTTAATCTTTTAAATAGCGCCGGCCACCAGGCGTTGTCAAATGCGGCTTGAATGTCTAGGGATATGGCTATTACTAATTTTTTATCGTTTTTTGCTGAATGAATTACGTTAATAGCTTTATTTAATGCGTCTGTAGTGGATGTTCCTTCTTTAAAACCAAATTGTAATGGATTCGAACGGTTGGTTATATCTAAATGGTAAGTAAGTCTTTTACACATCAGTTTTTCTAAAAGTTTTCCTAGTATATTTATAAGGCCTATTGGTCTATAAGATGATATGTCTGTGTAATTTAATTTGCTTGGCTTGGGTAGAATGATAACTTGCGCTACCTTCCATTCCGTAGGAAAATGTGACATTGCCAGACATTTGTTCATGATTTTTGTGATGGTATCAATGTATTCGATGGCAAATGCTAGGCATATATCGGCGGTCAAGTGGTCAATTCCTGGTGCCTTTTTGGCACTCATCGATTGAAGGCAACCTAGGACTTCGTATTCAGTAAATGGAGGATCATCCGGTGTGTTTGGCACGTTATACATTTGGGATCTAAGTTGTTTCTGAATTTCTGTTGCATCCTCTGTATCATCTGGGTAAAATTTATTAATTAATGTTGTTGCTGTGTCAAGAGGAGATGTTGTGTGGCTTGAGTCATCCCCGGCAGAGACTGTCATGCAGGGTTTCGGTTGGGGCGCATTTTTTAACAAACGATTTGTCAAGGACCACACGTTTTCCTTTCCCTGCATGCAGCAGAACTGCCGGAAATGCTCCGTAGATGTTTTCCTAATACACTGCGCGTATTTGTCTTTTATCTCATTTCGTTCATCTATCACATTTTGAATTGGTTTCCCTGATCTTACTAAATCCTGCAGTCTATGGTGCATTTTTATCACTTCTTTTTTCAGGTTATCTAATTCGGATGTCCACCATGGAATGTGAGTATATTTACTGTTTTTCTTTTTAAATGTTTTGTCACATGTGTTTTGTATTGTTTTAGTGATTTTAGCTACATATTGTTCTAATTTTTGTTTGTTTAATGATTCTATATTTATTTCTTTAATTTTACTATTTTCTACTTCTTTTTTCAGGTTATTTTTGAAATCGTCCCAACTGGAGTCGCTGATTACGTATTTGTGTGTGGACTGCTTCTTTTTCCTTTTAAGTTGAGTATTTCCTAGATTTACTATGAAGTCTATTGCCTCATGTTGGCTCGATGGACATGCCTCAGTGTTAATTTTCCAATTCGAAATTTTATTATTAAGTGAGTCGGAATACATTGTCAGGTCTATTATTGAGCTGCGCTGGGCGCCGTGGGTGATAGTCGTAAATGTTGGAGAGGTACCGTCGTTAGCGAGGACCAGATCATGTGAGACCATCAGAGCATTGACCTCCGTGCCTCTTTTGTTGGCTTTGGGTGATCCCCATATTGGGTGCCAGCCGTTAAAGTCTCCGCCTATTATAATCTGGGCCCTGTCGTTAGCTCTTAAAAACATTTCCAGGCGGTTAAGGGTATTATTTTCGTCTATTTTTGGTTCAATATATAGTGAAATGAGGAACAGTTTACGCCCTTTCGTGGACAGTTGTACGATGCAGAGGTTAGGTGTTGAATATTCTGACATACCTAACGTTGCAGCTATGCCAGATTTGATAATTATACAAGCTTTGACTCTATTGTTATTAGGGAACTGATGAATTTCGTATCCGGCTATATGTTTAACAGTATTTATATTACCTACATAGGGTTCGCTTATTAAACCTATACTGTAATCCTTTGAAATGAAGTAATTTATGAACTCGTGGTAACTATTATAACTCCTATCCACATTGCCTTGGATGATATGCAGTAATTGCTATATTCCATAATCAATTCTTGCAATGACTTTGTTCCGCATGACTTCTCTCACTGGGCAGTTAATGGAGGTGGCTGAATGTTTGGTATGGGGAGTAGAGTTTGGGCTTTTATTCCTATTGCAACAATTGCTGCAGTTTGCGTCGTCTTTGTTATTTTTGGAGGGACAAGAGTCGAATATGTGCTCCCCCGAGCCGCAGTGTGTGCACCGACATTCTTCTTTGGAGCAATGCTTTCTTAAATGTCCGAATTGGGAGCATCTGTAACACTGTAGGAGGGGCACAAATTCTTCTGCATGGACTTTCTGATGGTCTATGTTAAGTCTCGTCAGCTCTATTATCTTTTTCCAGATGGGGGGGGAGGTTATAAGCACGGCATTATACAACTTATCATTTCTGTTGCGTCTGGCGAATCTAAATTGCAGGTCGTCTGTGTTCGGTCTCAATAGTCCGATTTCCGGGTTTTGCTGCATGATTAAGGTTGTGAGTTCGTCGGTCGGTGTCTCTTTAGAAACTCCTTTGAGGATGATCATCGGTTTTAATTTTCTAGATGGTTCCGCTCTGATGTCCGTGCAATTTTCAAGACGCTTCAGCGTTTCATCTCGTTGCTCTGCTGTGTCAAACTCTACTCGGAGTTGATTTTTACCGACTGGTTGGATACCAGCCGGCGCATAAGTGACCGTTTTGAAATTGATACTCTTCCTCCATTTTTCAGCGACCTGTTTTCTATTATTATTTTCTGAGGACGAGTGTATTATTAACGAGGGTTTACTTTTAGGTGGTGCGGCTGGCGACGGGTATGAGCTGCTGGAGGAAGCGATTTGAGCGTAAGTAGCAGGAGTATTTTTGTTAGGTATTGTTTGAGTTAGTTTGGAAATCTCAGATTTTATGGTGCTTTGTATGGTAGCCGTGACGTTCTCCAGTGCGAAATTATGGTTTCTAGTTTCCCGGGCTAGTGACTCTATCTCAGTGGCCCACTTTTTGATGGCATCTTTATTTACCTTAGAAACGTTTTTGCCTTCATCAATTGCTGTTGCGATGTTCCGGCACCGCTCCTGTATCTCCAGAAACCTATCGGCGTTCGTTCTTGGAGTTTCTCTAGGTGCAGCGCTCTGTAGCGGTTGCGAGGTCTGCTGCTCGTGTGTGTCCGTTATTATAGTTTCAGGTGTGAGTTCTAAATTGCTGGCCATTTTAATGAGGAAATTAACCAGTATTAATTTATTTTATTTATGTTAGGATGAATCAAGATGGAATTGCTCTACAGCTTCGGAGTAACGATTTTATTTTATTGTATTTTATATTTATTTTTATTTGTTAATTTTTAATTTTGTTTTATTTTATTATTTTTTTTTTTTTTTTTTTGCAGGTATGGCGTTTCCGGGGGGGGGGAGAGGAACGAGGACGACGAGAAGACGACGGGAGGCAACAATTCAACGGGAAAAGCCAAAGGAAAGGAAAGGAGAGAAAGTAAAGGGTAAGAAAATATTTATTATATTACTATGTAAGCAGAATTTCTAGGAATCTACCTTAGTAAATCAAAAGAGGGCGGGTGGGCGGGCTTTCGAAAACTAAAATCGTGAATAACTCTAAAACTATTGGTCTGATTTATGTGGGAGAGGTGTCTATGGAATCGTCTCGTCTAGACGCACCTATGGAAGTAAGAAAACTGGATAAGGGTGCACGGAGCACAAAACTATAAAGCAATGAAATTCGGAAAAAAGAAAATTAATATAAAATAAACTAATAACAATTTTAAATTAAAATTAGGGGGGCTAGTTAGGTCTAGATGGGGCAAATATATGCTGAAAATTTGAATGAAATTGGCCGAAAGATGGCGAAGTTATTAATGATTTAATTTTGTTGAGATATAATTTATATGAAAATACGGACTTAACCACTATGGTTCGGTTCCCTTTAAAATTTAAAGTTTCGATTTCTTAAGCAAATTTAATGGAATTAGGTACGCGGATATACTACAATGAATTTATTGTATGGGGGTATGGGGCTATAATTAGTATTTCGGGAAGAAATTAACGTTTTAAAGTGCTTTATGAAATTTATAGAAAAAAACTAAAATCGTGAATAACTCTAAAACTATTGGTCTGATTTATGTGGGAGAGGTGTCTATGGAATCGTCTCGTCTAGACGCACCTATGGAAGTAAGAAAACTGGATAAGGGTGCACGGAGCACAAAACTATAAAGCAATGAAATTCGGAAAAAAGAAAATTAATATAAAATAAACTAATAACAATTTTAAATTAAAATTAGGGGGGCTAGTTAGGTCTAGATGGGGCAAATATATGCTGAAAATTTGAATGAAATTGGCCGAAAGATGGCGAAGTTATTAATGATTTAATTTTGTTGAGATATAATTTATATGAAAATACGGACTTAACCACTATGGTTCGGTTCCCTTTAAAATTTAAAGTTTCGATTTCTTAAGCAAATTTAATGGAATTAGGTACGCGGATATACTACAATGAATTTATTGTATGGGGGTATGGGGCTATAATTAGTATTTCGGGAAGAAATTAACGTTTTAAAGTGCTTTATGAAATTTATAGAAAAAAACTAAAATCGTGAATAACTCTAAAACTATTGGTCTGATTTATGTGGGAGAGGTGTCTATGGAATCGTCTCGTCTAGACGCACCTATGGAAGTAAGAAAACTGGATAAGGGTGCACGGAGCACAAAACTATAAAGCAATGAAATTCGGAAAAAAGAAAATTAATATAAAATAAACTAATAACAATTTTAAATTAAAATTAGGGGGGCTAGTTAGGTCTAGATGGGGCAAATATATGCTGAAAATTTGAATGAAATTGGCCGAAAGATGGCGAAGTTATTAATGATTTAATTTTGTTGAGATATAATTTATATGAAAATACGGACTTAACCACTATGGTTCGGTTCCCTTTAAAATTTAAAGTTTCGATTTCTTAAGCAAATTTAATGGAATTAGGTACGCGGATATACTACAATGAATTTATTGTATGGGGGTATGGGGCTATAATTAGTATTTCGGGAAGAAATTAACGTTTTAAAGTGCTTTATGAAATTTATAGAAAAAAACTAAAATCGTGAATAACTCTAAAACTATTGGTCTGATTTATGTGGGAGAGGTGTCTATGGAATCGTCTCGTCTAGACGCACCTATGGAAGTAAGAAAACTGGATAAGGGTGCACGGAGCACAAAACTATAAAGCAATGAAATTCGGAAAAAAGAAAATTAATATAAAATAAACTAATAACAATTTTAAATTAAAATTAGGGGGGCTAGTTAGGTCTAGATGGGGCAAATATATGCTGAAAATTTGAATGAAATTGGCCGAAAGATGGCGAAGTTATTAATGATTTAATTTTGTTGAGATATAATTTATATGAAAATACGGACTTAACCACTATGGTTCGGTTCCCTTTAAAATTTAAAGTTTCGATTTCTTAAGCAAATTTAATGGAATTAGGTACGCGGATATACTACAATGAATTTATTGTATGGGGGTATGGGGCTATAATTAGTATTTCGGGAAGAAATTAACGTTTTAAAGTGCTTTATGAAATTTATAGAAAAAAACTAAAATCGTGAATAACTCTAAAACTATTGGTCTGATTTATGTGGGAGAGGTGTCTATGGAATCGTCTCGTCTAGACGCACCTATGGAAGTAAGAAAACTGGATAAGGGTGCACGGAGCACAAAACTATAAAGCAATGAAATTCGGAAAAAAGAAAATTAATATAAAATAAACTAATAACAATTTTAAATTAAAATTAGGGGGGCTAGTTAGGTCTAGATGGGGCAAATATATGCTGAAAATTTGAATGAAATTGGCCGAAAGATGGCGAAGTTATTAATGATTTAATTTTGTTGAGATATAATTTATATGAAAATACGGACTTAACCACTATGGTTCGGTTCCCTTTAAAATTTAAAGTTTCGATTTCTTAAGCAAATTTAATGGAATTAGGTACGCGGATATACTACAATGAATTTATTGTATGGGGGTATGGGGCTATAATTAGTATTTCGGGAAGAAATTAACGTTTTAAAGTGCTTTATGAAATTTATAGAAAAAAACTAAAATCGTGAATAACTCTAAAACTATTGGTCTGATTTATGTGGGAGAGGTGTCTATGGAATCGTCTCGTCTAGACGCACCTATGGAAGTAAGAAAACTGGATAAGGGTGCACGGAGCACAAAACTATAAAGCAATGAAATTCGGAAAAAAGAAAATTAATATAAAATAAACTAATAACAATTTTAAATTAAAATTAGGGGGGCTAGTTAGGTCTAGATGGGGCAAATATATGCTGAAAATTTGAATGAAATTGGCCGAAAGATGGCGAAGTTATTAATGATTTAATTTTGTTGAGATATAATTTATATGAAAATACGGACTTAACCACTATGGTTCGGTTCCCTTTAAAATTTAAAGTTTCGATTTCTTAAGCAAATTTAATGGAATTAGGTACGCGGATATACTACAATGAATTTATTGTATGGGGGTATGGGGCTATAATTAGTATTTCGGGAAGAAATTAACGTTTTAAAGTGCTTTATGAAATTTATAGAAAAAAACTAAAATCGTGAATAACTCTAAAACTATTGGTCTGATTTATGTGGGAGAGGTGTCTATGGAATCGTCTCGTCTAGACGCACCTATGGAAGTAAGAAAACTGGATAAGGGTGCACGGAGCACAAAACTATAAAGCAATGAAATTCGGAAAAAAGAAAATTAATATAAAATAAACTAATAACAATTTTAAATTAAAATTAGGGGGGCTAGTTAGGTCTAGATGGGGCAAATATATGCTGAAAATTTGAATGAAATTGGCCGAAAGATGGCGAAGTTATTAATGATTTAATTTTGTTGAGATATAATTTATATGAAAATACGGACTTAACCACTATGGTTCGGTTCCCTTTAAAATTTAAAGTTTCGATTTCTTAAGCAAATTTAATGGAATTAGGTACGCGGATATACTACAATGAATTTATTGTATGGGGGTATGGGGCTATAATTAGTATTTCGGGAAGAAATTAACGTTTTAAAGTGCTTTATGAAATTTATAGAAAAAAACTAAAATCGTGAATAACTCTAAAACTATTGGTCTGATTTATGTGGGAGAGGTGTCTATGGAATCGTCTCGTCTAGACGCACCTATGGAAGTAAGAAAACTGGATAAGGGTGCACGGAGCACAAAACTATAAAGCAATGAAATTCGGAAAAAAGAAAATTAATATAAAATAAACTAATAACAATTTTAAATTAAAATTAGGGGGGCTAGTTAGGTCTAGATGGGGCAAATATATGCTGAAAATTTGAATGAAATTGGCCGAAAGATGGCGAAGTTATTAATGATTTAATTTTGTTGAGATATAATTTATATGAAAATACGGACTTAACCACTATGGTTCGGTTCCCTTTAAAATTTAAAGTTTCGATTTCTTAAGCAAATTTAATGGAATTAGGTACGCGGATATACTACAATGAATTTATTGTATGGGGGTATGGGGCTATAATTAGTATTTCGGGAAGAAATTAACGTTTTAAAGTGCTTTATGAAATTTATAGAAAAAAACTAAAATCGTGAATAACTCTAAAACTATTGGTCTGATTTATGTGGGAGAGGTGTCTATGGAATCGTCTCGTCTAGACGCACCTATGGAAGTAAGAAAACTGGATAAGGGTGCACGGAGCACAAAACTATAAAGCAATGAAATTCGGAAAAAAGAAAATTAATATAAAATAAACTAATAACAATTTTAAATTAAAATTAGGGGGGCTAGTTAGGTCTAGATGGGGCAAATATATGCTGAAAATTTGAATGAAATTGGCCGAAAGATGGCGAAGTTATTAATGATTTAATTTTGTTGAGATATAATTTATATGAAAATACGGACTTAACCACTATGGTTCGGTTCCCTTTAAAATTTAAAGTTTCGATTTCTTAAGCAAATTTAATGGAATTAGGTACGCGGATATACTACAATGAATTTATTGTATGGGGGTATGGGGCTATAATTAGTATTTCGGGAAGAAATTAACGTTTTAAAGTGCTTTATGAAATTTATAGAAAAAAACTAAAATCGTGAATAACTCTAAAACTATTGGTCTGATTTATGTGGGAGAGGTGTCTATGGAATCGTCTCGTCTAGACGCACCTATGGAAGTAAGAAAACTGGATAAGGGTGCACGGAGCACAAAACTATAAAGCAATGAAATTCGGAAAAAAGAAAATTAATATAAAATAAACTAATAACAATTTTAAATTAAAATTAGGGGGGCTAGTTAGGTCTAGATGGGGCAAATATATGCTGAAAATTTGAATGAAATTGGCCGAAAGATGGCGAAGTTATTAATGATTTAATTTTGTTGAGATATAATTTATATGAAAATACGGACTTAACCACTATGGTTCGGTTCCCTTTAAAATTTAAAGTTTCGATTTCTTAAGCAAATTTAATGGAATTAGGTACGCGGATATACTACAATGAATTTATTGTATGGGGGTATGGGGCTATAATTAGTATTTCGGGAAGAAATTAACGTTTTAAAGTGCTTTATGAAATTTATAGAAAAAAACTAAAATCGTGAATAACTCTAAAACTATTGGTCTGATTTATGTGGGAGAGGTGTCTATGGAATCGTCTCGTCTAGACGCACCTATGGAAGTAAGAAAACTGGATAAGGGTGCACGGAGCACAAAACTATAAAGCAATGAAATTCGGAAAAAAGAAAATTAATATAAAATAAACTAATAACAATTTTAAATTAAAATTAGGGGGGCTAGTTAGGTCTAGATGGGGCAAATATATGCTGAAAATTTGAATGAAATTGGCCGAAAGATGGCGAAGTTATTAATGATTTAATTTTGTTGAGATATAATTTATATGAAAATACGGACTTAACCACTATGGTTCGGTTCCCTTTAAAATTTAAAGTTTCGATTTCTTAAGCAAATTTAATGGAATTAGGTACGCGGATATACTACAATGAATTTATTGTATGGGGGTATGGGGCTATAATTAGTATTTCGGGAAGAAATTAACGTTTTAAAGTGCTTTATGAAATTTATAGAAAAAAACTAAAATCGTGAATAACTCTAAAACTATTGGTCTGATTTATGTGGGAGAGGTGTCTATGGAATCGTCTCGTCTAGACGCACCTATGGAAGTAAGAAAACTGGATAAGGGTGCACGGAGCACAAAACTATAAAGCAATGAAATTCGGAAAAAAGAAAATTAATATAAAATAAACTAATAACAATTTTAAATTAAAATTAGGGGGGCTAGTTAGGTCTAGATGGGGCAAATATATGCTGAAAATTTGAATGAAATTGGCCGAAAGATGGCGAAGTTATTAATGATTTAATTTTGTTGAGATATAATTTATATGAAAATACGGACTTAACCACTATGGTTCGGTTCCCTTTAAAATTTAAAGTTTCGATTTCTTAAGCAAATTTAATGGAATTAGGTACGCGGATATACTACAATGAATTTATTGTATGGGGGTATGGGGCTATAATTAGTATTTCGGGAAGAAATTAACGTTTTAAAGTGCTTTATGAAATTTATAGAAAAAAACTAAAATCGTGAATAACTCTAAAACTATTGGTCTGATTTATGTGGGAGAGGTGTCTATGGAATCGTCTCGTCTAGACGCACCTATGGAAGTAAGAAAACTGGATAAGGGTGCACGGAGCACAAAACTATAAAGCAATGAAATTCGGAAAAAAGAAAATTAATATAAAATAAACTAATAACAATTTTAAATTAAAATTAGGGGGGCTAGTTAGGTCTAGATGGGGCAAATATATGCTGAAAATTTGAATGAAATTGGCCGAAAGATGGCGAAGTTATTAATGATTTAATTTTGTTGAGATATAATTTATATGAAAATACGGACTTAACCACTATGGTTCGGTTCCCTTTAAAATTTAAAGTTTCGATTTCTTAAGCAAATTTAATGGAATTAGGTACGCGGATATACTACAATGAATTTATTGTATGGGGGTATGGGGCTATAATTAGTATTTCGGGAAGAAATTAACGTTTTAAAGTGCTTTATGAAATTTATAGAAAAAAACTAAAATCGTGAATAACTCTAAAACTATTGGTCTGATTTATGTGGGAGAGGTGTCTATGGAATCGTCTCGTCTAGACGCACCTATGGAAGTAAGAAAACTGGATAAGGGTGCACGGAGCACAAAACTATAAAGCAATGAAATTCGGAAAAAAGAAAATTAATATAAAATAAACTAATAACAATTTTAAATTAAAATTAGGGGGGCTAGTTAGGTCTAGATGGGGCAAATATATGCTGAAAATTTGAATGAAATTGGCCGAAAGATGGCGAAGTTATTAATGATTTAATTTTGTTGAGATATGGGTTAGGTTAGGTTAGGTTAGGTTAGGTTAGGTTAGGTTAGGTTAGGTTAGGTTAGGTTAGGTTAGGTTAGGTTAGGTTAGGTTAGGTTAGGTTAGGTTAGGTTAGGTTAGGTTAGGTTAGGTTAGGTTAGGTTAGGTTAGGTTAGGTTAGGTTAGGTTAGGTTAGGTTAGGTTAGGTTAGGTTAGGTTAGGTTAGGTTAGGTTAGGTTAGGTTAGGTTAGGTTAGGTTAGGTTAGGTTAGGTTAGGTTAGGTTAGGTTAGGTTTTTTTTTTTTTTTTATAGTCTTTGCTTTAAGTGGTGGACCCTCGCGAAAGGATACGGGCGATCCAGAACTTTTATGTTTGATTGATGTGTATTTTTTTTTTTTTTTTTTTGTATTTGTATTACTTGGTTTGAAAGTTAGAAAGTAAGAAAATATACATAAATGATACGTGTTTGATTGTGATTATGTAATGTCCTTGTTGAATTCTTTTAATGTTGATATGATTTGTTTAGCATGATTTATGAAGCTGTCGGTGCATGATTGATTATTTATGATTTCTTCTATGTTGAAAGGGTCAATATTCTCAAATTGGCAATTTTGGATGTGGTTATATCTAGATAAGTGGTATTTGGGGCAGTCTTCTAATAAATGTTTTACGGTTTGTGGTGTGACAGAGTCACAGGGGCAATGATCGGAACTTTTAATTTTAAACCTTTTCAGGTAAGCCAAATGGTACCCGTGGCCCGTTAGTATCTGGGTGAGCTCAAAAGTGGGTACTGCTACTGTAAAAAGTTTATGTATTGTTTCGAGGGATGGGCAAAATTTCCTAGTATGTTCTCCTGTTGGTCCTGAACTGTATATATGATTCGAATGTAATATGTTTTGAGATTTTACTTTATATTTTACCAGGCTTAGCGGGAATTTGGTGAAAACGAACGGTTTGTGTGCTGTTGCAGCTGCTTTAGCTGCAACATCTGCCTCTTCGTTCCCTTCGATACCCGCATGTGATCTCACCCAGATGAAGGCCGCCTTACGATTATTGTCGTTCATAGTTTTAATTTGTGCGTGAATGTCTGCAACAGCAGGATTGGCACTGTCCCTATTGCTGAGTTCGTTTAGGCTAGAGAGGGAATCTGATAGAATTGCAAGATCTGGAATTTTGTTCTGAATAGCCCAGAGACAAGCTTGTTGTATAGCTAAAAGTTCTGCCTGATATACGGAACAACTGTGGTGTAATTTAAATTTCCTAATGACCTTGCAGCCATCCGTCCTGTATGCTACAAAGGCCGCTCCTACCCCTCCCTCGTCCAATTTGCTCCCATCCGTGTATACCTGCGTACATCCTGGTTTGCAGAGTTTACTGATTTCTTCCTGTGTTGTAGCTGAGGAGAAGTCGACTTTTATTCTGTCTGCCGGGTGTAAGAGTTCGCAGTTCCTAACAAGCCTATCCAGCGTAATATCATCTGGCAAGAATGGGGTGGTTCCTAACATTCTGGTGTTTTCTATATCAGCTACTTCGTTTATCTTGAGATGTAGGGGAGTGAGCCGTGCCAATGCAATGGCAGCTGTGGCGGAGACTGTACGAAACGATCTGATGATTTTTAGAGCAAACCCTCTCTGTAGCGATCTAAGTTGATTTTTGACCGTTTCGTACTTAGTTGCCGAGCCCCAAACCCCAGCTGCGTATGTAATTGTAGGTTCAATGACCTGCTTGTAAATTGTTCTGATGTTTTCCGGCTGCGCTCCCCATGTCGGTCTAACAAATTTTGATAATTTATGGTAGATGGTGAGTGACTTGTTGATTACATATTTTACATGACTGATGAATTTGAGATTTTTGTCGATTATTATACCTAGAAGTTTTATTTCATCCACGTACTGAAGTTCCACGTTATTGAAAAATACTTTGGCGACCTTAGCCTTGGGTGTGAATGCTATTAGTTGAGTTTTATTGGGGCCGAACGATAGCTTTGCCTCTGCTCCCCACTCAGTTATTATTTTAAGCGCCTTGTTCACTGATATTTGTAGGTCTGCTGCTCTTTTGCTTTTGACGACGAGCAGAACATCGTCCGCGAAGGCCTGTATGTGGCACCCCTGTGGAAGCTCTATTTGGAAGAGATCGTCAAGAATTATGTTCCAAAACAGGGGACCACACACAGAGCCCTGTATACAACCCCTGCTCGTCGATTTGGTTATTGTCGTGTCCGCGAAGTTGATCAATACTTTCCTATCCTTTACATAGCTCAGAATCAAGTTGTATAGGTTCCTTGGGCATCCAGACTGCTTGAGCCTGTAGAACAACAAGGGCCACCAGGCATTGTCGAAAGCAGCCTGGATGTCCAAAGAAACCGCGATGACTAGTTCTCTGTTAGATTTGGCTTCTTTTATGGTATCTATCGCTCTTTTCAAAGCATCGATGGTCGAAGTTTGCTCCTTAAAGCCAAATTGGAGTGGATTAGAGCAATTGGACTTGTCTAAATGGAAAGTGATCCTTCTGCTGATAAGTTTTTCGAGGAGTTTTCCGAAGATGTTAATCAGGCCGATAGGACGATAAGAAGAGGTGTCGGAATAGTCAGGTTTGTTGGGTTTCGGGAGAATTTTGACCTGGGCAATTTTCCAGTCCGTCGGGAAGTGAGATAGATCCAAACATTTATTCATAATATTAGTGACTATACTAGTGTATTCGTGAGTGAAAGCTAGGCAAATGTCAGCGGTAAGGTGATCCGGACCCGGTGCTTTCTTACTACTCATAGACTTGAGACAGCTAACAACTTCTTCTTCTGTAAACAATTTATCGTCATGTGTGTCTGGTGGAACTGTCATTTGAGTTCGTAAGTATTTTTGGAGATCACTCTTATCGCTGACATCGTCGGGATAGAATTTCTGAAGAAGGGAAAGGGCCGTATCTGTTGCTGAGGTTGTATATGTGGAGTCCGTGCACACTGTAAGGCAAGGTTTGGCTTGCGGGCTGTTCTTCAGTAGCCTGTTGGTCAGAGACCAGACGTTCTCCTTCCCCTGTTTTGTGCAGAACTCTCTAAAATGCTTTGTGGAAGTTTCTCTGATGGCAAGAGCGTACTTTTCCTTGATAGCGTCTCTTTCTTTGATTATATTGTCAATGGGTTTGCCGGCGCGTGAAAGGTCCTGTAGTGTGTGGTGGAGCCTGATAACTTGTTTTTTAAGTTGGTCTAAATCAGAGTTCCACCAAGGATTCCGTTGATTATGATGTTTTTTAATTCTAAATGTTTCGTCACACACGCCCTGTATGGTTGTGATAATCTGTGTAACGTGTTTATCGAATTCTTCTTTATTTAAATTGTTAATGGATTTATTAAATATGTTATTTAATTGTAATGAACTTTTTAAATTATTTTTGAAAATTGTCCAATCCACTCCATCTGTCGTATACCTGTAAGTTGATTGTTTTTTAGTTTTACTAAATTTGATGTCTCCTAAGTGCAGTGTGAAATCAATGGCTTCGTGCTCACTTGAGGGGCATGCATGTGTATTGACTCTCCAGTTCTTAATTCTATCGGCTAGGTTATCGGAATATAAAGTTATATCTATGATGGAGCTTCTGGACATTCTATGGGTTATTGTTGAAAATGTAGGTGTGTTGCCTGTATTGCCGACAATAAGGTCTCTAGAGATTATAAGGTTGTTAATGTCGCGGCCTCTTTTATTAGTTTTGGCTGAGCCCCAAGCAGGGTGCCAGCCATTGAAATCACCTCCTATAATAATGTGTGCGTGTTCATTAGCTTTGAGGAACAATTCTAGGCGATTCAATGTGCTGGCCTCGTCTGCTTGTGGCTCAACGTATGCGGAAACTAGAAATAATTTACGACCTTTAGTTATCAATTGCGCAATGCTGAGGTTAGGAGAAGAAAATTCGGAAATGCCAAGGGTCGCCGCGATGCCTGTCTTGATAATAATGCATGCCTTGACCCGGTCGTTATTATTAGGGAACTGATGTACTTCGTATCCCGGGATGTTCTTGACCACACTGGCATTGCCAACATAGGGTTCGCTGACGAGGCCCACGGAATAATCTTGAGTTACTAGGTAATTTATGAATTCGTTATAGCTGTTAAAACCCTTGTCAGTGTTACATTGGATTATCTGCAGTAATTGCTACGATCCATAATTGATTTTGTCGGCAACTCTGTTCTTCATAGCTATCCTGATGGGACATCTGTCGGAGGTGGGTGAGTGCTGAGTGTCTGTGTTAGTCTTAAGACGGAGGTTTCTGTTTCGGCAGTTTAGGCAGTCAGCCTTATCCTGAACGTTTTTAGTAGGGCAGGTGGCGATGTCGTGGCTATTCTCTCCACAGAGTGCGCAGGAGTCCACTTCGCTGGAGCAATATTTTTTTAGGTGGCCGTATTGCATGCATTTATAGCACTGCAGCAGAGGAATGAATTCTTCAGCGTGGACTCTCTGGTGGTCAATGTTCAGCCTACCCAGTTCCATGATCTGTTTCCAGACCCGGGGTGATGTGATGAAGACAGCATTATACAGTTTGTCATTTTTGTTACGACGCTCGAATTTAAATTGTAGCTCATCTGTGCCCATTTTTAAAGCTTCCAGGTCCGCATTTTGGTTAGTTATGAGGTTAGCGAGTTCCTCCGCAGGGGTGTGTCTGAGAATTCCCTTAAGTATGACCATCGGCCTAAGCTGCCGAGAGGGTTCCGCACGGATTTTCTCGGAAGACTGCATGCGCTGCAGGGTTTCGTCGCGTTGGTGTGTAGTATCGAATTCTACGCGCAGTCTGTTCCTACCAACGTTGCGGATGCCCGCAGGCGCGTAACTAACCTGCTTGAAGTGGACGCTCTTGCGCCATTCCTCGGCGACTTCCTGTCTATTATTTTCCTCAGCAGTCGGGTATACTATTATTGCCGGTTTATTTTTGCGTTTTTCGGTTACAGGTGGAGAAACTGTGCTGGCGGTGTTTGTGATTGACGCAGAGGATGCCACCTGGGCGTATGAAGGGCGGCTTTCGCTAGGCTGGGCATGTGTCTCCTGCGTGCATGGCGTCCGCTGGGAGAACTTTTTGAGTTCTTCCCGCACGCAGGCGACAATCTCCTGCTTTAGGTCGGTGGTCAAGGGGGAGGCGGAAGCGGTAGGGGCGGAGCCGGAGGCTGAGTCATCAGGTACTATCAGATTTTTAAGAACTTTAGTTGCCTTTATGATTTCTGCGCCCGCTAAGCGGATCAAGTCTTTATTCCCCTTAGTGACACTCCTTGATGCATCCAGCGTTTTGTCGATGCAGTCTACCAACTTTTGTATGGTCATTACGTAAGAATCCCGATCAGTAATTGCAACAGCCAAGGCCGGGAGATCATCCTCGCTTACTTTCTTCATCGGCTGTTTCGGCTGTTCCGACATATTTTGTCACCAACAATGGATATTCAATGGAATTAAATAAACTTTTTACTTATCCTTTTTGTTGCAGGTTTAGCGGTAACCAGAGAAGGAGACTCGGCGATAATGTAGTAGGCGGATGAAAGCGAAATTACCGGAGAAACACAATTTAGGATGGATAAATACAGGTGAGTACCGTTAAATATATTTTAAAAATAGATATTTAATTTTTTTTTTTTTTTTTTTTTGCAGGTGCGGCGTTTCCGGGGGGGGGGGAGAGGAACGAGGACGGCGAGAAGACGACGGGAGGCGACAATACAGCGGGACAAGCTAAAAGAAAGGATAGGAGAGAAAATAAGGGGTAAGAAAATATGTATTATATTACTATGTGAGCAGAATTTCTAGAAATCCACCTTAGTGAATCAAAAGAGGGCGGGTGGGCGGGCAATCGAAACCCTAAAATCGTGAATTACTCAGAAAGTAGTGGTCGGATTTAACTGGGGGTGGTGTCAAAGGATAGGGTTCTGCAAGACGCAGCTATTGAGCCTAAGTTTGAAGCAATCGGTGCACGGACCGCGAAGAAATTAAATGTGAAAGTTTTGAAATTAGAAAAATCGAGAAAAAATTAAGGGGTTGGAATTTTTAGCCGAAAGTGGTGGCGATAGTTAGGGGTTAGGGGGATGAATGTTTGTGGAAAAAATTATCAAAGTCGGCTGAAAGACGACAAAGATATGTTGATTTCAAAATTGTTTAAAGTTAATTTGTATGGGGAATAGGACTTAACCACCTCAACTCGGTTTTGTGCAAAATTTAAATTTTTAGTTTTTAATGAAATTATGATTAAAACGGTCGTGTATTAGTATAACAATGAATTCAAAGTATGGAAGGGGTAGGGCTATTGTTTATATTTAGGGAGTTATTAAGAATTTAATGTGCAATTTAACGAAAGTATGAAAAAACCCTAAAATCGTGAATTACTCAGAAAGTAGTGGTCGGATTTAACTGGGGGTGGTGTCAAAGGATAGGGTTCTGCAAGACGCAGCTATTGAGCCTAAGTTTGAAGCAATCGGTGCACGGACCGCGAAGAAATTAAATGTGAAAGTTTTGAAATTAGAAAAATCGAGAAAAAATTAAGGGGTTGGAATTTTTAGCCGAAAGTGGTGGCGATAGTTAGGGGTTAGGGGGATGAATGTTTGTGGAAAAAATTATCAAAGTCGGCTGAAAGACGACAAAGATATGTTGATTTCAAAATTGTTTAAAGTTGGGTTAGGTTAGGTTAGGTTAGGTTAGGTTAGGTTAGGTTAGGTTAGGTTAGGTTAGGTTAGGTTAGGTTAGGTTAGGTTAGGTTAGGTTAGGTTAGGTTAGGTTAGGTTAGGTTAGGTTAGGTTAGGTTAGGTTAGGTTAGGTTAGGTTAGGTTAGGTTAGGTTAGGTTAGGTTAGGTTAGGTTAGGTTAGGTTAGGTTAGGTTAGGTTAGGTTAGGTTAGGTTAGGTTAGGTTAGGTTAGGTTAGGTTAGGTTAGGTTAGGTTAGGTTAGGTTAGGTTAGGTTAGGTTAGGTTAGGTTAGGTTAGGTTAGGTTAGGTTAGGTTAGGTTAGGTTAGGTTAGGTTAGGTTAGGTTAGGTTAGGTTAGGTTAGGTTAGGTTAGGTTAGGTTAGGTTAGGTTAGGTTAGGTTAGGTTAGGTTAGGTTAGGTTAGGTTAGGTTAGGTTAGGTTAGGTTAGGTTAGGTTAGGTTAGGTTAGGTTAGGTTAGGTTAGGTTAGGTTAGGTTAGGTTAGGTTAGGTTAGGTTAGGTTAGGTTAGGTTAGGTTAGGTTAGGTTAGGTTAGGTTAGGTTAGGTTAGGTTAGGTTAGGTTAGGTTAGGTTAGGTTAGGTTAGGTTAGGTTAGGTTAGGTTAGGTTAGGTTAGGTTAGGTTAGGTTAGGTTAGGTTAGGTTAGGTTAGGTTAGGTTAGGTTAGGTTAGGTTAGGTTAGGTTAGGTTAGGTTAGGTTAGGTTAGGTTAGGTTAGGTTAGGTTAGGTTAGGTTAGGTTAGGTTAGGTTAGGTTAGGTTAGGTTAGGTTAGGTTAGGTTAGGTTAGGTTAGGTTAGGTTAGGTTAGGTTAGGTTAGGTTAGGTTAGGTTAGGTTAGGTTAGGTTAGGTTAGGTTAGGTTAGGTTAGGTTAGGTTAGGTTAGGTTAGGTTAGGTTAGGTTAGGTTAGGTTAGGTTAGGTTAGGTTAGGTTAGGTTAGGTTAGGTTAGGTTAGGTTAGGTTAGGTTAGGTTAGGTTAGGTTAGGTTAGGTTAGGTTAGGTTAGGTTAGGTTAGGTTAGGTTAGGTTAGGTTAGGTTAGGTTAGGTTAGGTTAGGTTAGGTTAGGTTAGGTTAGGTTAGGTTAGGTTAGGTTAGGTTAGGTTAGGTTAGGTTAGGTTAGGTTAGGTTAGGTTAGGTTAGGTTAGGTTAGGTTAGGTTAGGTTAGGTTAGGTTAGGTTAGGTTAGGTTAGGTTAGGTTAGGTTAGGTTAGGTTAGGTTAGGTTAGGTTAGGTTAGGTTAGGTTAGGTTAGGTTAGGTTAGGTTAGGTTAGGTTAGGTTAGGTTAGGTTAGGTTAGGTTAGGTTAGGTTAGGTTAGGTTAGGTTAGGTTAGGTTAGGTTAGGTTAGGTTAGGTTAGGTTAGGTTAGGTTAGGTTAGGTTAGGTTAGGTTAGGTTAGGTTAGGTTAGGTTAGGTTAGGTTAGGTTAGGTTAGGTTAGGTTAGGTTAGGTTAGGTTAGGTTAGGTTAGGTTAGGTTAGGTTAGGTTAGGTTAGGTTAGGTTAGGTTAGGTTAGGTTAGGTTAGGTTAGGTTAGGTTAGGTTAGGTTAGGTTAGGTTAGGTTAGGTTAGGTTAGGTTAGGTTAGGTTAGGTTAGGTTAGGTTAGGTTAGGTTAGGTTAGGTTAGGTTAGGTTAGGTTAGGTTAGGTTAGGTTAGGTTAGGTTAGGTTAGGTTAGGTTAGGTTAGGTTAGGTTAGGTTAGGTTAGGTTAGGTTAGGTTAGGTTAGGTTAGGTTAGGTTAGGTTAGGTTAGGTTAGGTTAGGTTAGGTTAGGTTAGGTTAGGTTAGGTTAGGTTAGGTTAGGTTAGGTTAGGTTAGGTTAGGTTAGGTTAGGTTAGGTTAGGTTAGGTTAGGTTAGGTTAGGTTAGGTTAGGTTAGGTTAGGTTAGGTTAGGTTAGGTTAGGTTAGGTTAGGTTAGGTTAGGTTAGGTTAGGTTAGGTTAGGTTAGGTTAGGTTAGGTTAGGTTAGGTTAGGTTAGGTTAGGTTAGGTTAGGTTAGGTTAGGTTAGGTTAGGTTAGGTTAGGTTAGGTTAGGTTAGGTTAGGTTAGGTTAGGTTAGAGGTTAGGTTAGGTTAGGTTAGGTTAGGTTAGGTTAGGTTAGGTTAGGTTAGGTTAGGTTAGGTTAGGTTAGGTTAGGTTAGGTTAGGTTAGGTTAGGTTAGGTTAGGTTAGGTTAGGTTAGGTTAGGTTAGGTTAGGTTAGGTTAGGTTAGGTTAGGTTAGGTTAGGTTAGGTTAGGTTAGGTTAGGTTAGGTTAGGTTAGGTTAGGTTAGGTTAGGTTAGGTTAGGTTAGGTTAGGTTAGGTTAGGTTAGGTTAGGTTAGGTTAGGTTAGGTTAGGTTAGGTTAGGTTAGGTTAGGTTAGGTTAGGTTAGGTTAGGTTAGGTTAGGTTAGGTTAGGTTAGGTTAGGTTAGGTTAGGTTAGGTTAGGTTAGGTTAGGTTAG
>CATIWX010000123.1:0-32263 GCA_949699795.1 Spicauda simplicius
GCTAAAAAATTTTAAACAAAAAATACAACCGACTTCCATGCCACATAAAAGTAAAAAATAATTTAAATACATGTTGGTTTAGAGCAAACACAGTTCTTAGTACATAGTCTCGAAGTCGGCGCTTACCATATTTTGCTGGATCATGACGAAACTACATGTATCTTATATGAGCGCCGACTTCGGGACTATGTACTAAGAACTGTGCTCTAAACCAACATGTATTTAAATTATTTTTTACTTTTATGTGGCATGGAAGTCGGTTGTATTTTTTGTTTAAAATTTTTTTTTCACGCTTTTCAGTCACGATAAAATCAGTTATGGCTGTTGCTAGTCGTCCGCTAACCGGATGAATAAAATTAATTATTCGTCCGATTTTCGGATGAATAAAATTATGTGCTGACGTCATCATATAAAAATAGACTTCTTTGACACAACCGGTCGGGGGCGCTACCGCGCCCCCTCCCTTAGATTCTGAATTGGAAAAATCTGTTCGAACCTAACCTAACCGAATAAAACAACTTTTTCTGAGTAAACATTTATTTAAAGAAAAGACCTATAATTATCAATATTTAAAGTAGAAAAAGTAATATAAACCTTATAACTAAGAGTATAATTCAACTGATACTGATAAAAATAACCCATCCAATTTAAAAAGGTTGGTAGTACTCTTGCATCTTTCAGGTAATTGTATTCAAAGTGGAATTTTTGATCATAATTATATCCTCTCCGAAACTCATTGTTGGTATTGTGAACAACAACATTATGTATACGTAAGCACAATATGGCCGATGCCTACGGTTTAAACTTGAAGGACCCCAGCATTATCAGGGTTGAGGAGTTGAAGGTCAAAATTATCATGTCATATCTTTGCTTAGTAATCTCATTACATATACGTAAGCACCATATGGCCGATGCTTATGGTTTAAACTTGCAGTACCCTGCATCATCAGGGTTGAGGAGTTGAAGGTCAATTTTCTTATCATACGTCTTTGCTTTGTAAATATATTACATATCCATAAGTATCAAATGGCCAACGCCTATGGTTTAAGCCTGAAGTACCCCTGCATCATCAGGGCCGAAGAGTTGAAGGTCAAAATTATCATGTTATATCTTTTCTATGTAATCTCATCGCATGCACGTAAGCAACAGATCCCCAACTTCTATGGCTTGGGCTTACAGTACCCTGCATCATCAGGGTTGAGGAGTTGAAGGTCAACTTTTTTAACATACATCTTCGCTTTGTAAATATATAACATACCCATAAGCATCAAATGGCCAACGCCTATAGTTTAAGCCTGAAGTACCCCTGCATCATCAGAGTTGAGGAGTTGAAGGTCAAATTTTTCATCTTATATCTTTGCTTAGTAATCTTATCAGATATACGTAGCGATCATGTAGCTAACGCCTATAGTTTAAGCTTGAAGCACCCCAGCATCATAAGGATTGAGGAGTTGAAGGTCCAATTTTCCACCGTATACAACCATTTTTCTAATGTTTTACCTTACATTTTTTTAAATATCATTTTGAATGCGTAAGATTGAAATAGCTAAGTTTTATGGCTTAGGCATTCAATACCACTGCATCATCAGGATTGAGGAGTTGAAGGTCCAATTTTTCGTCGTATACCTTTGCTTAGCAATGTTATTACAAATCCGTGAGCAACAAATGTCTAACGTTTATGGTTTAAGCCTGCAGTACCCCTGCATCATCAGGGTTGAGGAGTTGAAGGTCAAATTTGTCATCGTACATCTTTGCCTTGCTATCTTATTATATATCCGTAAGCACTAAATGGCCATCACCTACGGCTTGGGCTTACAGCACCCTGCATCATCAGGGTTGAGGAGTTGAAGGTCATTTTTTTTATAATATGTCTTTGCTTAGTATTGTTATAACATACCCATAAGCACCAAATGGTCAACCCCAATGGTTTAGGCTTGAGGCACCCCTGCATCATCAGGATTGAGGAGTTGAAGGTCAAATTTTCATCACATGTCTCTGCTTAGTAGTCTTGTTACATATATGTAAGCACCAAATAGCTAATGTTATAGTTTAGGATAGCTGTAACCCTGCATCATCAGGATCGAAGAGTTGAAGGTCAAATTTTTCGTCAACCTATATAAGCATAGATATATAATACATATTCCAAGTTTCATAAGAATCGATTCGGCAGAAGCCGAGTTATCTCAAATTATCTAAAAAACTTGAGGAGTGGTGGTGGTTTCCACCCCATAACTCAAAGAGTTAAGCATCACAGCATACCCATGTCCAAGAGAAAAAGTTGCGTGACAAAATTTCCTATCAAATGAAAGAAAGAAAATGGAAATCGGTTTATAAACACCCAAGTTATTCAAGATTTTAAGAAACCGACATTTTCCAATTTTCCGGGAAAACCGCCGGAAGGTTTTCATTTTCCTCAATATGGGACTGCCTGTGAAACTAGTCGCATACAATGTCGTATGAATCGTGTCGGTAGGTCGACGATTTCTAGCCATTTCGCCCGAACATGCATAAAAAAAAAAAAAAAAAAAAAAAAAAAAATATACGTGACGAATAGATAACCTCTTTCCTTTGGGAAGTCGGTTAAAAATATTTTTCAAATAAAGCATAAAACATACATAAAATCGACTAAAACACATTACACACATTTGGGCAATATGAAGTTTAGTTTTTGAAGTGAAACTTCTTTATCGGGGTTGGAAAAAAATTTAGTCTAACATTTTTTCGTTACGCGCCATCTTTTTCTGTTACGCGCCATCTTTTCTGTTACGCGCCATCTTTTTTTTCCGTTACGCGCCATCTTTTTCTTATCCCTACCACGCGTGATATTAGATAGATTATTATAGATTAAATTATTAGATAAAGTTTAATAAAAGCCTTTTATTAAACTTTATCTAATTTAACTTTATCTAACCAATTTCTGTAAAGTTGCATATACCTAGTAAATATTTTTTTGAAAAATAACGTCATAAAGAAGTTTCTAGAAGTACGCTAGTACACGCACACATTTTTATCTAATTTAAATTACGGTCGAATTTCGACCGTTGCTATGGGTGACTAGTTATGTTAAATGTTTATTTTATTCTGTTCTCAGTATTTGTTGCTATAGCGGTAACATCATCTGTGAAATCAAACTACATTGCTGTCACGTTTCTTTAGATACAGCCAGACAGACAAACAGACAGTCAGACGGACATATGAACAGCGCAGTCTTAGTAATAGGGTTCCGTTTTTACCTTTTGAGTACGGAACCCTAAAAAATATCACGCATGCTTCGAATTTGATTTCCGTTCCGAAAACAAAAAAATAGATTTTAATGTAGGTCGAATCTTATCTTTATTAGGTAACTAGCAAATCAGTCTTCAACATTATTCGTTATATTTCAGTCAATTTACATAAAACCGTAACGCAAAAAATACGTGGACAATCGTGGATTGCACTATCTTTTAGTGAAAACCGCACAGAAATTTGTTCAGTAATATTTGAGAAAAAAGCGAACATACAGACAGACCGCTTTTGTGCACTTTGTTTTATAATAAGTATAGATAATACGAAATGCGAAATTCGTGCGAAAAATTGTTTGCGCATGTCCGTGTGTTTGTTGCTCTTTCACGCAGAAACTACCGGTCGGATTTCGCTGGAATTTTGAACACATAGACAATATGACCTAGATGAGCACTCTTAGGCTGTGTCCCTCGTCCCTGTAGCCTCGGGGTCAGAATAGGGCTACGGTATCCTCTGCCTGTCGTAAGAGGCGACTAAAAGGGGCTTCCGGGGTTACAGACGGCTAGAGTGGGAGCTCGAACCGTTCGGTCAGGCAATCCCGGGTAGGACGGCGGTATGTGTGGTCGCATACCGTCGTAAAGAGTAGACGGAGCGGTGGGCCCAGCCGCCCATCTGGGAGGAGCCCGATGGGGCAGCGCGCTCGGAGGATTCCGGTTGAAGTCGTTTCGAGATCCCGGAGTCCTCCTTTTCAGCGCCGAGGACGGCCAACGGGGGGGTTTTAGTGCGGTAAAAATCCCACATAACCCTGCGTCGCCCCCACGGCGTCGGTACCTTTGGAAGGTTTCCCCCTCGAAAATAAAAAAAAATAAAGGCTGTGTCCCCAGTAGGCAAACTGTTAGCGGCGTACTGATTTTGCGACGTATCGATCGAACAGTACGCCGTTCCAAATTCAGTACGTCGCTAACAATTTGCCTACTGGGGACACAGACTTTGGTTACAACCCATTATTGTCCCTCTGCTATCTACGGGTCTTCTCTCAGAATGAGAGAGTTTCAGGCTATAGTCCACAGTCCACCGCGCTGGCCAAGTGCGAATTGGTGGACTTCACACACCTCCGAGAACTTTTTTTTTAAAGAACTCTTGGGTGTGTAGGTTTCCTTACGATGTTTTCCTTCACCGAAAGGCAGTGATAATTAATTTCTAATACGCACATAAATCAGTGGTGCGTTCCTGAATTTGAACCTCGGACCTCCCGATTGAGAGGGCAAGTTTCAACCATTAGGCTATCACTGCTCACACTGACACAGACTGACACATAAGATACTCGTTAACGTGGTAGACGTGACCTAAGCGTGCGAAGACGCGTTAATAACCTAGTATTTTATACTTAAAATATATTTATTTTGGATATACTGGAGCTAACTTTTGTTACCCATGTAAAAACAAGATGGCAAATAAAAAAAAAGATATACAAATAAAAAAAGACAAACCCACTGAGTTTCTTGCCGGATCTTCTCAGTTGAGGTCGTGTTCCGATGCGGTGGTAGTGTAAAAAAAATATATAAATGTAACTGACAATTTGTAAGCGCCCCCGAAGGCCTATGCAAAATAAAGACATTTCATTTCATATTCATATTCATTCATATTCATTTATTTGCTTTAAATGTGGTACAATTAGGTTGGCATATGTTGTAACAATTTTCTCACATTTAGCTTTAATAAAGCATGCAAAATATTGATTCATTCCATAATTTGATATAATATCTAAATACCTAAGCTAATAAAAATAATTAATACATTGCATTACATTATCATTACTGTCGCGGGGCGTGCGTGCCGTGCGCCCCACGTGCGTTGTCGTGAGTGCGCAGGCGCGTCCGTCGGCTAAAGCGTGTCCTCACCGACGGCTCTTACCGCGACGGAGGGGGGCGGGCGTGATGTTGTTACGGACGGACTTTCGCTCGTCCGGCGCCGGAAGCCCGCTCGTGTGTGTACTTCGCGTCGGGGAGTTGCGCCGTTCTCTTGCCGCGTCGATGTAGAGGGTGCGGGGGGTAGGTGCGGGGGGAGGAGACGTTTTCAAAAGAAACAAGAATGACGTTTTTTGTCTAAGCCTTAATGGACCAGCCAAAGCCTAGCCCTAATCCCCCTTGCCTAGCCCTAATCTTCTTCGCTCTTCTTTCGCGGAGAATCTTCTTTCTTCCTGCTGCAGAAGGTCCTTCCGTCCTGCAGAGTTTCCAGTCTTCAGTCTTGAGTGTCTTGAGTCTTCTTTCTTCTTGAGAGTTTTCTTTCTTTTTCTTCTTTCTTCTTGGGAGTGCTTCTCTCTGGAGGCCATGTTCGCCGCTTACTTACTTTACTTACGAGGGACTTCTTACCCTTCTGGCCTCTCCTATACTACGGCTCTGACGGCGGTATAAGAGGGGGGGGGATAAGGACTATTCGGGTCTCGAGGGTCTCCTCTTTACCCGGGCAGTTCTCAAGGGGGGGTTGTACCCCTTGGCACAATAATATCGCTTCACGACAATGCCATATTAGTTAAAATATTGCAATGTTGAGAAGCGGTATTAATGTAATACCAACCCCACTGTTTAGTGGGTGGTGCGGTCAAACTTCGGTCTTCCACCGAGCTATGAGCCACTACCCTCCTGATGGTCGGAGGTGTCCGGTCCCAGTAGCTCCCGCGGTAGCGGTCGCCCCCCAGGTGGACGATCGTGTAGGGGCGCGAACCCCTTTAGGTGTTCATGTGGTCCAGCCTCCGCCCGCTCATACATTGAACGAGCGAGGCGGACCACAAACTCCTGCAGTGGCTGCATATTAAGGTCGCGCTCCACCACGTCGTTCCTGACATAGCGACCGGCTCCCACGATCGCACGTAGGACCAGGTTCTGCTGTGACTGGAGACGCTGGCGGTTCGACCTAGAAACCAACGCGTACCATGCCGGCGACGCGTAAGTAAGGCGGGAACGAATGTAGGTCTTGTAGATACCCAGTTTCGTCCTTAGAGGTAACCTGGATGCTAACACCGGTCGGAGCATCGCTCGGGCCGCTCGGGCCTGGCGAAGGGATTCCTCCACCTGCGGGATCATACGCAACGAGCGATCAATGTTGCATCCTAGGTACTTAACTAGGGGCTGCCAAGCTATCTCCGTCCCGCGGAGGCTCAGCGGCGCTGGCATGATACGCTTGCGGCTGAAAAGTATTGCGACTGTCTTACCGACATTGACAGCCATGCGCCACTTATCCAGCCACATAGGTAATAAGTCGAGTAGCCGCTGCATCTTCCTAGCAGCTAGCTCAGCTCGGCGGGATGACGCGAAGTACGCACTGTCGTCAGCGTACAACGCGAGCATAACGTCCCGTTCCCAGTCTTCCAGGTGACCATGGAGAGTGGGAACGTCGTTGGTGTAGAATGCATAGAGCCACGGCGAGAGACAGCTGCCCTGGGGTACTCCGGCACGGATGGGCCTAGGGTCTGAGGCTATGCCCTCTACCGAAATAAAGAACTCCCGGTCCCACAAAAACGATGCTATTAACCGAACAAGCACCACTGGCGCGGTAGTCTCCATCACCTTGTATATGAGCCCGGCGTGCCACACACGGTCAAATGCCTTCTCTATGTCGAGAAAGACACCGACCGTGTGCCGCCCGTAGTTGAGCTCAGATGAAAGATGGTGGAGCACCCGCGTCAGCTGTAGCGTTGTTGAGTGGCCCGCGCGGAATCCGAACTGCTCCTCCCTTATATTAAGGTGCGGTCGCAGTCGGTGCAGCGCCAGCCTCTCGAACAGCTTTGCTGTGTTGGATAACAAAGTTATGGGGCGGTAGCTACCCGGGAGACGTCGGTCTTTCCCCGGTTTCGGGAGGACAATTACCTTCCCTGTCTTCCAGGTGGTCGGGAAGTGGCCGGTGCGCAGAATACCATTGAAGACTCTGGTCATTGCGACCAGTGCTCCCCTGGGCAGCATGCTTAACGCCGTGTTCGGGATCCCATCGTGGCCTGGGGCTTTACGTCTGGGCAGACGTGCAACCGCCTTCCTTACCTCAGTGGGAGAGATAAACTCAATCCCTTCAGGACTCGGTGTCGGACCACTTAGAAACTCCCTTACTCTGCACCCTACCTGTTCGTGATGCGCGGAGACAGACGGTGCGGCCGGATGGGGAGAGAACTGCTCTTCCATGTATGCCGCAAGGATCTCCGCGCGGTCCTTCGCTGCGTGAACCCGCCGACCCTCCCCATCAAGGAGTGGGGTGACGGGGACCTTGGCTCGAGTCAGCTGTCTGTTCAAATGGTGAAGAGAAGTCTGCGACTCGCCTGCCTGTTCGATACGCATCTCCCAGGTGGCTCCTCGCAGCTCCACCATTTCCCCAGACAGCCGCTTCGCCAACGCGTTTAGTTCGCGCTTGACCCGGGGGCAACGGGTGCGCGCCCACAGCTCACGCAACTTACGTTTTTTGGCGAACATCTCGCACAGACGAACTGGGAGATCCGTTTTGTATCGGCCCGCCTCCACAGGTACCTGGGTGGTCGAGGCCGCTAGGGCATCCTTAATAGAGGTCTTGAGTACCTCGGCCGCGGCCTCGATTCCCTCCGGTGAGGAGAGCGGGCCGCTAAATTTGATCTGTAAAAGATGGTCTTTAAATTTATCCCAGTCCGTCTTGTTGCGCGGTCTGGGAGGCTCTACACACGCCGCACCCAAGCCAAGCACGACTAGGATGGGCAGGTGCTGTGTGTCTAGGTCATACAGCACCTCCACATGGACCGGACACGGTAGATCCTTGTGGAGTACTATGTCCAGGACATCGGGCCGGTGGGACTCGTCCGAGGGGATATGGGTGGGAGCCTCGGGCCCCTGTACCTCATACCCTTTAGCCTCGGCGTCTTCGTACAGCTGCCGTCCCGCGGGGCTGATGACTCTAGAACCCCACGCTGGTGCTGCTGGATGAGGCGAGAATTGCTCCTCCATGTACTCGGCAAGGATCTCCGCGCGGTCCTTCGCTGAAGTTACCCTCCTCCCCTCGCCATCTAGGAGAGGGGAGGTTGGAAACTTGGATCGGGTCAGCTGTCTGCTCAGATGGTGGAGCGACGTTTGCGACTCACCAGCCTGTTCAACTCTCGTCTCCCAGGTGGTCCCTCGCAACTCCGCCATCTCAGCAGACAACCGCTCCACCAAAGCGTTAAACTCGCGCTTGACCCGGGGGCACCGTGTTCGCGCCCAGAGCTCGCGCAGCCTACGTTTCTTAGCGAGCATGTCGCTAAGACGGACTGGGATCGGTGTATTATAGCGGCGCGCCTCCACAGGGTGCTGTGTGGTCGAAGCCGCCAAGGCTAACTTAATAGAGGTTTGCACTACCTCGGATGCGGCTTCGACCCCCTCCATGTTCGCCTTGCCTAATGCCTAATGAAATAACATCCTACGCCTCGGCGATGACGTCGCCGCGTGGCGCAGGGTCTGCGGGCCTCGAGGAATCCCTCCTTACCCGGGCAATTCCCTCAGTGGGTACACTGCCCACCGGTGTTGTGTGCTGCCGTTAGGCAACGGTGCAGCCTTTGGTCCTCGGACCTATGCTGGGCTGCTCCAGCAGACTTAGCCCTCCTGATCGTCGGAGGAGACCTGCCCCCCGAGTTCACGAGGGAGCGGGCGCCCGTCGGGCGGTCGAGCGTGTAGGGGCGCGAAACCTCTCAGATGGGAGTGTGGGCCATTGTCAGCGCGATCGTACATACGTCGCGCCAACTGACCCACAAACCTGTCCAGGGGTTTAACCCTAAGGTCGCGCTCCAACACGTCGTTCCGAACATAGCGGCCCGCCCCTACGATCATCCGAAGAGACAGGTTCTGCTGTGCGCGGAGACGTTGCTTGTTGGATTCTGACACCAATGCGTACCATGCTGGTGCCGCGTAGGTTAACCGCGATCGGATGTATAGTTTGTAGACCTTCAGTTTGGTGCGGGTCGGTAGCTGAGATGCCAACACCGGTCGGAGCATCGCACGCGCGGCACGGGCCTGTCGGATCGCGTGGTCCACCTGAGGTCCCATGCGCAGCGCGCGATCGATGTAACATCCCAGATACCTAACTTTAGGCTGCCAAGCTACGTCCCGATCACGGAAACGTAGCGGCGGCGGCATCTTGAGTTTACGGCTGAACAGTGTCGCCACCGTCTTACCGACGTTGACGGCCATGCGCCACTTGTCCAGCCACTCCGGCATCAGATCCAACAAGCGTTGCATCCGGCGAGCAGCCAGTAACGGGCTACGCGAGGACGCAAAGTACGCGCTGTCGTCCGCGAACAACGCGAGCTCCACGTCACGCTCCCACTCCTCGAGGTGACCTTCGAGGGTGGGAATGTCGTTTGTGTAGAGAGCATAGAGCAGCGGCGAAAGGCAGCTACCTTGAGGCACTCCAGCACGTATGGGGCGGGGGTCTGAGGTTACGTTCTCGACCGATACTATGAACTGCCGCCCATCTAAAAAGGACGCCACCAGCCGCACCAATAGCGCCGGCACGGGCGACTCCAACAGCTTAAAGACGAGGCCCGGGTGCCATACGCGGTCGAACGCCTTCTCGATATCGAGGAAGACGCCGACCGTGTGTCGACCGTAATTGGACTCGTCTGTAAGATGGTGGATCACCCGTGTCAGCTGCAGCGTGGTCGAGTGACCGGCGCGGAAGCCGAACTGCTCGTCCCTTAAATTAAGTAACGGGCGCAGTCGCTTCAACGCCAGCCTCTCGAAAAGCTTTGCTATGGTGGGCAGGAGCGTGATGGGTCGGTAGCTGGCCGGGAGACGGCGGTCTTTCCCCGGCTTCGGGAGAACGATTACCTTCCCCAACTTCCAGTTGGTCGGGAAGTGGCCCGTGCGGAGGATGCCGTTGAAGAGCCTGGTCATGACAACCGTGGCCCTTCTCGGCAGCATTGCCAGTGCCAGGTTAGGAACTCCGTCTATGCCTGGCGCCTTGCGCTTGGGTAAACGCAAGGCGACCTTCCGCGTCTCCGAAGGCGAGATGAACTCCACTCCCTGGGGTGGCGGTGTCGGGCGACGGACGAAGTCCTCTACTCTTGCCTCCACGGCTTCGTGGTGTTCGGCGGCGGCAGCGGCTGCGGGGTGCGGAGAGAATTGCTCTTCAAGATGCTCCGCATGGATCTCCGCTCTGTCCTTGGGCTGATAACAACGCCTGCCCTCTCCATTTAGAAGGGGGCAGACGGTTGTCCTGGCCCGGGTGAGCTGCCTGGTGAGATGGTAGAGTGAAGTCTCGTGCTCGCCTGCCTGGTCCACTCTCGCGTCCCAGGTGGCGCCACGGTACTCCGCCATCTCAACAGCCAACCCCTCCGCCAAGTTGTTAAGTTCACGCTTGACCCGGGGGCAGCGGGTGCGTGCCCATAGCTGGCGCAGTGCGCGCTTCTTTCTAAGTTTAACCTCCAGGTGGACTGGGAGCCTTGCGCGTCTGTTTGACTTCGGTTGGAGAGTGGTCGCCGCATCCAGCGCCTCCCGGACTGAAGCCGAGAAGGCGCAGGATGCCGCCTCCACTCCCTCCGGCGTGTTAAGCGCATGGGAGATTTTAACGTCACCCATGGTGACTTGAAATGCTCTCCAGTCCACCCTTCGGGTGTGGCGCGGAAAGGCCACTGATTCGGCCCCTAGGCCAAGCGTGATCAAGATGGGGAGGTGCTGCGTGTCCAGCTCATACAGCACCTCCACATGGACAGGACAGCGAAGACCCCTATGGAGCACAATGTCCAGGACATCAGGACACCGGGACTCGTCCGAGGGGATATGCGTAGGTGATTCTGGCCCAATCACCTCATAGCCTACCTCCTCGGAGTCCGCGTACAGCTTACGTCCCACTGGATTGGCGAGTCTGGATCCCCAAGCCTTATGCTTGGCATTGAGGTCGCCAGCCAGTAAGGTCGCAGCGCCGGTGCCCAGGATGGTATGTATGTCCTGCGGGTCAAAGCGGGATTCAGGCGGTCTGTAAGCGGCAAACAGTCGCAGTTCCCGACCCCCCGCACTGACCACAGCCCCAATGGAGCGTGTGATTGTGAACGGGGGCAGTGGGAGTACGTCGTGCACCACGTCGCGGCGAATCGCTATTGCGGTGCCCCTGTACGGGTAGCCCGATTGCGCTATTTCGTCGCGTCGGTACACGGCGTAGTTGGGAACCGCGAGGTCCAGGCCCGGTCGCAGCTTCGCCTCGCCCAAGAGGAGCACGTGAACGTCCTGCTCCCGGACGAGACGCCTCAGCTCCGGTAGGTGCTGGGTTACACCTCCCGCGTTCCAGTACAAAAGCCTAAGATGTGCTGCCATACTGGAACCCGAGAGTGTCGGAGATAATCCTCCTAAGGGTGCCTACAAGCGCTGGGTACCGCGCAATAGCCTCACTGATGGTTGCTAACGCCGCCACCAGATCATCGCCATGTTCGCCGCTAAAACCCCATTCGGTCCGCTGCCCTTCGGCTTTACCTTAAAGAGAGCCGCATGGCTCTAAGCCCATATTGCCTGATATTTCGACATAATTTTCACTTTGGCTGACCCATGTCCGGCTAAATCTTTATTGTTTCCCAAAGTCTTACATTCATGTGTCGTACATCAACAGATTCGTCTTAAAAAGATCTATAAAGCCATACAATTCTTATTCTTACATCTAAAAAGACAAAAAAGTTATTCATAAAAAACATCGTAAAAACATAGCAATTTTGTCCTATCCTACACTTATTTTCCTTAATAAATCCTAAGTTCTAAATCTTATCTTTAGCTATTGTATATAAAAATGTAGAGAAATGCTTAACCTATCGATCTACACTAATTATAACAATATATCTTAACTAAAACTATCAACAATTACAACAAACACATGATTTACATAATACTTTCATACAACTTTAGTAAACCTATTCTCTATCTCGTATTTTCATCTTGCATCTCTTTCATATCGTGTTATAATCATAGCTTGAGTCTGTTGTGATCCTATCGTAATAAACACTTCCGAAATATCAAATTAAAGCTTATTCTTAATACAATAATCTTATTCTTATCTAACATAAGGGAACTTAATCTAATTAATTAGATGAGTCGCCGACATGCTCCCCCTCGTGCGTAGCACCAACTCCTGACCCGGCGACTCCGTGCTGCTGGCCCGATGCGATGACCGCCTCCCCGCAGTCTGGCTCGCTGTCCGCCGACCCGCTGCTCGGCTCGACGGCTGCTCGCTCCTCGTCGCGTTGCGCCGGAACCCGTAGCACCACCTTGGAGCTGGGACGTTTTAGGACGCCCCCTGCCGTGCGTACCTCCAGTACTCTGGTGCGCCCGTCGGGTCCAGGATAGGTTTGGACCACCTCACCCCTTGGCCGGTGAGATCTTTGTCGGTGAATGTCCCCAATCTTGTGCCGCAGGATCTCCCAATGAGGAAATGATTGGGAGTGTGGGCCCCTTCTTCCATGTCTTCGTCGGCTTCGATGAGAGGTCTTGAGTTCACCAGGTGCTCTGCTTCCAGTAGGTGAGCGTGCAGGACTTCTTCCTTGGGGTGCCTTCTCTGGAGGATTTCCGCCAGGGTCCTTGTTAGGGACCAGACGAGGCGATCCCACGTGCCCTCCCTGCTGGGAGCCCCAGGTGGTATAAGTTCCCACCTGATGCCCATCTTCTCTGCCGCGGTGACGACGTCTTCGTTGTTGAGGTTGGCGACGGCTTCTTTGCTTGATCGGCGGTTCTCCCCCTCGTGAGGTTTCCAGCGGGAACCTCCCCAGCTGCTGGAACTCTTGTGTGCCACGACGCTCCCTGCACCATTGGCACCGATGAACCGTCGACTTGACCGCAGACCGTAGTCCCAGGATCCAGTAGCGTCGCCTCAACTCGTTGATCACCGTTGCGTGGTTACCATGACCCAACTTCTCATGGTAGTACATGATGAGCAGCCCGGTGATGTGATGCTGGCTATCCAGCACCACAGGTCTCTCTTGCCGCGTGTGTACTGCTGCGTCGATTCTTTCCCGGAGTCGTAGCAGTCCATCTTCCATGACGACCTCCAGGTCCATAAGCCGGCTTCCCTTCTTCAACGGCTTTCCTTCCCTGACGCAGCGTACTTCTTCTTGGAAGCTCTCTTCTTGGCTTCTTTTTAACAGGTTCTCTTCGGCTTCCTGTATCTTATCGTGTTCGAGGGGAACATATTCTCTCTCTTGGGTTTTCATGTGCTTCGTCTGCAGTAACCTCGCTGTTGCCCCCACCAGTTGCGTCCATCTTGCGAACTTGGCTGGGTCTGGATCCGGACGCTGATCGACGGGCTGGGCCCCCACAGCCGATCCCCCTTTCTCCATTCCCGTGGGCTTCTTCTTGAAAGTGTGTGGTTTCTGCCAATCTTCCTTGTTGCCTCCGCTGTCGAGAAGATTCCCCTTCCGTGTGATGTCCTTGCCGAATTCTTCTTCTCTAGAAGACAAGTGCGCGCTGGTCTCGAAGTTCACGGGTCTCGACGTTGCTCCGTTGGACCCGTGTAGCACCCACCCCAGATAGGTCAACGATGCTACGGGTTGACTTCGCTTCCCCTTGCGCGTGGCTCTGGACACGATGAGCTCCCAGTTGTCTTGCCCAATCAGCAGCTTGGGTGATTCCTCTTCGTAGTATAACTGGTCAGCCATTGACTTGAGGTGAGCACACTGCTCAATCTTCTTCTTGTCCAATCTCTGAGGCGTCAGGTTAATATCATCGATCGTGCGTGCCCCAGAGATGGTCCTCTTCTTGTCCTGGTGCAGTCCCTTGACCTTCATCTTGAGCTTCATCGAGTCCCCCTTGGTGATGGTCTTCCCTCCTACGGTCTCCAGGGTGAGCGCCTCCACAGGTCCTCTGAGGCCGAGTCGTCTCGCAACCGCTGCATCGAGAAGCGTGACAGTTGACCCCTCGTCCAGCAACGCTAGCACCTTGGCAGCCCCCCTTGGCCCGTACAACTCGACTGGAACCATCTTCAGATACGCCCTTCCTGTCCTTGCCGCATTCACCGGGAGCATGACGTTACTCGCGATTTCCCTCCTCTCTTCGGGCTTCGGGCTAGGCCCCCGTTCTTCATGAAGCACGAAGTGATGCCACCGGTTGCATACCTTGCACGGAGGACGCCGACATGTCTCCTTCTGGTGCCGCCCTTGCAGACACCTGAAACACATCCGTGACTTCTCAGCGACGTCCCACCTCTCTCTTACCGGCAACCGAAGGAACTTGCGACACTCGTAGAGGTAATGCTCGTCCCGGCAGTGTGGACAGGAGGTCTTCCTCTCTTCCTCGACTCGATCGGACGTGGTGTGTTCGGATTGACGCCAGGGAGGCTGCCTTTGATGCACAGTCTCCTGCGTCGCGTAGGGTCCACACCGGTCCGCTTCCCTGTTGAGGAACTTCATCATTAGCACCAGGTCTGGATCTTCATCTTCCTTGTCGGCGGCATAGTCGTACCACCGATAGCGCAGCACCGCCGGCATCTTGTCCACGATGGTCTTCACCATCTCCGGCGAGTGTAGGTACTGCGGTCTTCGAAGCCCCCGAATTGTCGCGACAGTGTTGTTCACCCGGCTGGCAAACACGCAGACGTCGCGCGCACCTTCCGTGATGCGTGGCAGGTTCTTCACCTTCTCCAACTCCATCAGGATCAGGGCTTCTGGTCTTCCGAACCTCCGACGAAGAGCTTCCAATATTTCCTCTGGTGGGCACTCCGAATACAGGAGACTCTTCACCGCCTCCCGTGCCGCACCCTTGATGGACCGCCGCAGCCGCGCCATGTTGAGGGCATCTGTAAACATAGGCGCAGTATCTTCATATACCGTCCTGAAGGCGATCCACTCTTCACTCCTCCCGTCGAAGTCCGGCAACTCGTGCACGTAGCTCGGCGCACTCCTTGGCGCCGCGCTGATTGCCTTGATGATGGCCTCCGCTAGATCCTTGGTCCCGTTCGTTGAAGGTTCCTCTTGATCCTCTGGCTTGACGGCGGCAATTGGAGGTTGGATGGCGCGCCCCTCTTTGGACGTGCCTGGCTGGTGCCCCTCCTTGGGCACCTCCCCCCGACGTACCTCTTCGGACATCCGACCGACCGTCGACTGCACCCATGTCTGGACGTTGGCGTCCCATGCAGGATTCTCTTCTTCAACTTCGGACTCTTCATCTTCCACCTGGGCCAACTCCCATTGGGCCCGGGCGAGTTCCGCTGCTGCTTTCGCTTCGTCTAATTGTCGGCGCGCCAATTCCAGCTTGGCTTCCCGTTCCCGACGTCCCGTAGACACGACGGAGCGAGTCTTCTTTGCTGCAGGTGCTGCCGTTGCAGCAGCTGGAGCAGCAGGAGCAGCAACTTCCGTTTCTGTAGTGACTCTTGACTCGTACGTAGTTAACGTTCCCTCTGTAGTTGTGCCCGAGGTTCCCGACGTTCCCGAAGAGTCAGTTGTCCCTTGTGCCTCTTCTTCACCACGGGGCGCAGTCGACTGGTTCGGCGGCGAGGTACCCCTCTGGCTCCTGGTGACAGGCATGACGACGTCAGTAACCCGATGTTTCGACGAAATACACGAAGATCCGGCTCGAAGGACCAGCAGATGTCGCGGGGCGTGCGTGCCGTGCGCCCCACGTGCGTTGTCGTGAGTGCGCAGGCGCGTCCGTCGGCTAAAGCGAGTCCTCACCGACGGCTCTTGCCGCGACGGAGGGGGGCGGGCGTGATGTTGATACGGACGGACTTTCGCTCGTCCGGCGCCGGAAGCCCGCTCGTGTGTGTACTTCGCGTCGGGGAGTTGCGCCGTTCTCTTGCCGCGTCGATGTAGAGGGTGCGGGGGGTAGGTGCGGGGGGAGGAGACGTTTTCAAAAGAAACAAGAATGACGTTTTTTGTCTAAGCCTTAATGGACCAGCCAAAGCCTAGCCCTAATCCCCCTTGCCTAGCCCTAATCTTCTTCGCTCTTCTTTCGCGGAGAATCTTCTTTCTTCCTGCTGCAGAAGGTCCTTCCGTCCTGCAGAGTTTCCAGTCTTCAGTCTTGAGTGTCTTGAGTCTTCTTTCTTCTTGAGAGTTTTCTTTCTTTTTCTTCTTTCTTCTTGGGAGTGCTTCTCTCTGGAGGCCATGTTCGCCGTTACGTTACGTGGGACGTCATACCCTCCGGGTCTCTCATATGCTAAGGCAATGTCAACATAAGGGCGGTGGGTAGGGAATTTCGGGCCTCGAGGGGTATACCCTCTTTACCCGGGCAATTCTCAAGGAAGTCGAATACCTCCCGGATCTTTAACATTTATATATAATATTAAAATGTTAATAAAAACATTATAATTTTATATACAAGTGTAAAGGATATTTACCATCCCCACTGTTTAGTGGGTGGTGCGGTGTACTTGGGCGTCGCTTACGAGCCGACGGTCGTCCTCCTGATGGTCGGAGGTCGCCAAGCCAGGGAGCTCCCGCGGGAGCGGCCGCCCCCCAGGTGGTCGATCGTGAAGAGGCGCGAACCCCTTTAGGTGTATATGTGGTCCAGCCTCCGCCCGCTCATACATTGAACGAGCTAGGCGGACCACAAACTCCTCGACCGTCTCGATCTTGAGGTCGCGCCGCAACACGTCGTTCCTGACGTAGCGACCAGCCCCTACGATTACTCGCAAGGCTAGGTTCTGCTGCACCTGGAGACGCTGGCGGTTCGACCTTGATACCAACGCGTACCATGCCGGCGCCGCGTAGGTAAGTCGTGAACGAATGTAGGTCTTGTAGTAGAATGTAGTACCGGTCGGAGCATCGCTCGGGCCGTTCTGGCCTGGCGGAGGGATTCCTCCACCTGCGGGATCATGTGCAACGAGCGATCGATACTACATCCTAGGTACTTAACTGTTGTCTGCCAAGCTACATCCGTGTCACGGATCCGTAGCGGCGCGGGCATGATACGCTTGCGGCTGAAAAGTATTGCGACTGTCTTACCGACATTGACAGCCATGCGCCACTTATCCAGCCACACAGGTAACAGGTCGAGTAACCGCTGCATCCTCCTGGCAGCAATGTCAGCTCGACGGGCTGACGCGAAGTACGCACTGTCGTCTGCGAACAACGCGAGCGTAACGTCACGCTCCCAGTCCTCCAGGTGACCGTGAAGGGTGGGAATGTCGTTAGTGTAGAGCGCGTAGAGCCACGGCGAGAGGCAGCTTCCCTGCGGAACTCCTGCACGTATGGGTCTAGGGTCTGAGGCTATGCCCTCAACCGAAATATAGAACTGCCGCTCACTTAAAAACGAAGCTATTAACCGTACCAGCGTCACCGGCGCGTGCAGCTCCATCATTTTGAATACGAGCCCCGCGTGCCACACACGATCGAACGCCTTCTCTATATCGAGAAAGACGCCGACCGTATGACGCCCGTAATTGAGCTCGTATGCTAGATGATGGAGTACTCGCGTCAGCTGTAGCGTCGTTGAGTGGCCAGCGCGGAAGCCGAACTGCTCCTCCCTTATATTAAGGAAGGGATGCATTCGCTTCAACGCTAGCTTCTCAAACAGCTTTGCTGTGGTCGATAGCAACGTTATGGGGCGGTAGTTGCCCGGGAGACGGCGGTCTTTCCCCGGTTTCGGGAGTACAATTACCTTCCCTAACTTCCAGATGGTCGGGAAGTGACCTGTGCGCAGGATCCCATTGAAGAGCCTAGTCACTGCGACCAAGGCCCTCCTCGGGAGCATGCTTAGCGCCGCGTTGGGGATTCCATCGTGACCTGGAGCCTTGCGTCTGGGTAGACGCATGACCGCCTTCCTTACCTCCGTGGGAGAGATAAACTCTATCCCTTCGAGTGCCGGTGTCGGGCCACTAAGGAACTCCCCTGCTCTGCGCTCCACGTGCTCGTGGTGGTCGGAGACAGACGGTGCTGCTGGATGAGGCGAGAATTGCTCCTCCATGTACTCGGCAAGGATCTCCGCGCGGTCCTTCGCTGAAGTTACCCTCCTCCCCTCGCCATCTAGGAGAGGGGAGGTTGGAAACTTGGATCGGGTCAGCTGTCTGCTCAGATGGTGGAGCGACGTTTGCGACTCACCAGCCTGTTCAACTCTCGTCTCCCAGGTGGTCCCTCGCAACTCCGCCATCTCAGCAGACAACCGCTCCGCCAAAGCGTTAAACTCGCGCTTGACCCGGGGGCACCGTGTTCGCGCCCAGAGCTCGCGCAGCCTACGTTTCTTAGCGAGCATGTCGCTAAGACGGACTGGGATCGGTGTATTATAGCGGCGCGCCTCCACAGGGTGCTGTGTGGTCGAAGCCGCCAAGGCTAACTTAATAGAGGTTTGCACTACCTCGGATGCGGCTTCGACCCCCTCCATGTTCGCCTTGACTTTGACAGTCGTCCTATGCCGCGGCGTGGTGTCGCCGCATGGCGTAAGGTCTGCGGGCCTCGAGGATCCCCTCCTTGCCCGGGCAATTCCCTCAGTGGATTCACTGTCCACCGGTGTTGTTTACTGCCGTGGGGCAGTGTTGCAGCCTTTGGCCTTCAGTGACCGCGCTATGCTGCTACGCAGATTTAGTCCTCCTGGTGGTCGGAGGACACCTGACTCTCGAGCTCCCGAGGGAGCGGTCGCCCGTCGGGGGGTCGAGCGTGAAGGGGCGCGAAGCCTCGTAGATGGGCATGTGGTCCGTTGTCAGCGCGTTCGTACATACGACGCGCCAACCGGGCCACAAACCCGTCCAAGGTTTGCACCTTAAGGTCGCGCCCCAACACGTCGTTCCGAACGTAGCGGCCCGCCCCGGTGATCACCCTGAGGGACAGGTTCTGCTGCGCGCGGAGGCGCTTCCTGTTGGATTCTGAGACCAACGCGTACCATGCCGGCGCCGCGTAGGTCAGACGGGATCGGACGTACATCTTGTAGACCTTTAGTTTGGTTCGGATCGGCAAATGAGATGCCAGCACCGGTCGGAGTATCGCTCGTGCAGCACGGGCCTGTCGGATCGCGTGGTCCACCTGAGGTCCCATGTGCAGCGAGCGATCGATGTGACATCCCAAATACCTAACTGTAGGCTGCCAAGCTACCTCCCGATCACGGAGACGTAGCGGCGGCGGCATGTTGCGTCTGCGGCTGAAAAGTGTCGCGACCGTCTTACCGACGTTGACGGCCATACGCCACTTATCCAGCCACTCCGGCAGCAGATCCAACAGGCGTTGCATCCTACGTGTAGCTAAGGCGGGATCACGTGAAGACGCAAAGTATGCGCTGTCGTCCGCGAACAGCGCGAGCTCTACGTCCCTTTCCCACTCCTCGAGGTGACCATCGAGTGTGGGAATGTCGTTTGTGTAGTAGGCGTAGAGTAGTGGCGAAAGGCAACTTCCCTGCGGCACGCCAGCACGTATTGGGCGGGGGTTTGAGGCGACGTTCTCGACCGATACATAGAACTGCCGCCCATCTAAAAATGACGCTATTAACCGCACCAATAGCGCCGACAGGGGCGACTCCAACAGCTTGAAAATGAGTCCAGGGTGCCATACGCGGTCAAACGCCTTCTCGACATCGAGGAAGACGCCAACCGTGTCGCGACCGTAATTGAACTCACTTGCAAGATGGTGGAGCACCCGTGTCAGCTGCAGCGTAGTCGAGTGACCGGCGCGGAAGCCGAACTGCTCGTCCCTTAAAACAAGTGACGGTCGCAGTCGCTTCAACGCCAGCCTCTCGAAGAGCTTCGCTATGGTGGGCAACAACGTGATGGGACGGTAGCTGGCCGGGAGACGTCTGTCTTTCCCCGGCTTCGGGAGAACTATCACCTTCCCCAACTTCCAGGTGGTCGGGAAGTGGCCCGTGCGTAGTATGCCATTGAAGAGCCTTGTCATAACGACTAAGGCCCTTCTCGGGAGCATCGCCAGCGCCATATTCGGGACTCCATCGTCACCTGGCGCCTTGCGCTTCGGTGGGCGCAAGGCGACCTTCCGCGTCTCAGAGGGGGAGATAAACTCCAATCCCTGAGGTGGCGGTGTCGGGCGTCCGATGAAGTCCTCTACCCACGCCTCTACGATCTCGTGGTGTTCGGCGACGGCAGCGGCTGCGGGGTGAGGAGAGAACTGCTCTTCCAAGTGCCCCGCAAGAATCTCCGCCCTGTCTTTGGGTGAATAACAACGTCTGCCCTCCCCATCTAGAAGAGGGCAGACGGCTGTCTTGGCCCGGGTGAGCTGCCTGGTGAGATGGAAGAGCGATGTTTCGTGTTCGCCGGCCTGGTCGACTTTCGCCTCCCAGGTGGCGCCACGATACTCCGCCATCTCAACAGCCAGCCCCTCCGCCAAGTTGTTCAGGTCCCGCTTCACCCGGGGGCAGCGGGTGCGCGCCCATAATTGGCGTAATTCCCTTTTTTTCTTTAGTTTTCTCTCCAGGCGGGCCGGGAGTCTGGCGCGTTTGTGCGTCTTCGGGATAATGGTGGTTGCTGCATCCAGCGCCTCCCGGACGGTGGCCGAGAAGGCGCGGGCTGCAGCTTCCACTCCCTCTGGCGAATTAAGCGCATGAGTGAGTTTAACTCCGCCCATGGTTGATTGAAAAGACTCCCAGTCCACCCTTCGAGTGTGGCGCTCAAAGGCCACGGAGTCGGCCCCCAGGCCAAGCGTGACCAGTATGGGGAGGTGCTGCGTGTCCAGATCATACAGCACCTCCACATGGACCGGGCAGCGGAGATTCCTGTGAAGCACTATGTCCAGGACATCTGGGCGATAGGACTCGGCGGCGGGTATGTGCGTAGGTGATTCTGGCCCAATCACCTCGTAGCCCATTTCCTCCGCGTCTTCGTACAGCTTACGTCCCACCGGATTGACGACTCTGGATCCCCAAGCTGGATGTTTAGCGTTGAGGTCGCCAGCCAGTAAGGTCGCAGCGCTATCGTCCATGATGGTATGGATGTCCTGCGGGTCAAAGCGGGGTTCAGGTGGACGGTACGCGGCAAACAGTCGCAGCTCCCGCCCGCCCGCACTCACCACGGCCCCGATGGAGCGCGTGACTGTGTACGGGGGGAGCGGGAGTACGTCGTGCACCAAGTCGCGACGAACCGCGATTGCGGTGCCCCTGTACGGGAAGCCCGACTGCGATACTCCATCGCGCCGGTACACGACGTAATTCGGGATCGTGAAGGTGTTGTCGCCATGTTCGCTTTGACTTTGAAAGTCGTCCTATGCCGCGGCGTGGCGTCGCCGCTTGGCGTAAGGTCTGCGGGCCTCGAGGATCCCCTCCTTACCCGGGCAATTCCCTCAGTGGAAGCACTGTCCACCGGTGATGTGAGCTGCCGTCAGGCAGTGTTGCAGCCTTCGGCCTTCTGTGACCGCGCTATGCTGCTACGCAGATTTAATCCTCCAGATGGTCGGAGGATACCTGGCCCTCGAGTTCACGAGGGAGCGGACGCCCCTCGGGGGGTCGAGCGTGAAGGGGCGCGAAACCTCGTAGATGGGCATGTGGCCCACTGTCAGCGCGTTCGTACATACGACGCGCCAACTGAGCCACAAACCTGTCCAAGGTTTGCACCTTAAGGTCGCGCTCCAACACGTCGTTCCGAACGAAGCGACCCGCCCCGACGATCGCCCGGAGGGACTGGCTCTGCTGCGCGCGGAGGCGTTTCCTGTTGGACTCTGACACCAACGCGTACCACGCCGGCGCCGCGTAGGTCAAACGGGATCGGACGTACAGCTTGTACACCTTTAGTTTTGTTCGGAGCGGCAGATGAGATGCAAGCACCGGTCGGAGCATCGCACGTGCAACACGGGCCTGTCGGATCACGTGGTCCACCTGAGGCACCATGTGCAGCGTGCGATCGATGTTACATCCCAAGTACCTAACTGTGGGCTGCCAAGCTACCTCCCGATCACGAAGACGTAGCGGCGGCGGCATGCTGCGTTTGCGGCTGAAAAGTGTCGCGACCGTCTTACCGACATTGACGGCCATACGCCACTTATCCAGCCACTCCGGTAAGAGATCCAACAGTCGTTGCATCCTGCGTGTAGCTATTGCGGCATCACGAGAAGACGCGAAGTATGCGCTGTCGTCCGCGAACAGCGCGAGCTCCACGTCCCTTTCCCATTCCTCGAGGTGACCTTCGAGGGTGGGAATGTCGTTCGTGTAGAAGGCGTAGAGTAGTGGCGAGAGGCAGCTACCCTGTGGTACACCAGCACGTATTGGGCGGGGGTCTGAGGCGACGTTCTCAACCGACACATAGAACTGCCGCCCATCTAGAAATGACGCCACTAACCTCACCAATAGCGCCGACAGGGGTGACTCCAACAGCTTGAAAACGAGCCCAGGGTGCCATACGCGGTCGAACGCCTTCTCGATATCGAGGAAGACGCCGACCGTGTGTCTACCGTAATTGGTCTCGCTTGCAAGATGGTGGAGCACTCGTGTCAGCTGCAGCGTAGTCGAGTGACCGGCGCGGAAGCCGAACTGCTCGTCCCTTAAACTAAGTGACGGTCGCAGTCGCTTCAGCGCCAGCCTCTCGAAGAGCTTTGCTATGGTGGGCAGCAACGTGATGGGACGGTAGCTGGCCGGGAGACGTCTGTCTTTCCCCGGCTTCGGGAGAACTATCACCTTACCCATCTTCCAGGTGGTCGGGAAGTGGCCGGTGCGTAGTATACCATTGAAGAGCCTTGTCATTACGACTAAGGCCCTCCTCGGGAGCATCGCCAACGCCATGTTAGGGACTCCATCGGGGCCTGGCGCCTTACGCTTCGGTAAACGTAAGGCGGCCTTCCGCGTCTCCGAGGGCGAGATGAACTCCAATCCCTGGGGTGGCGGTGTCGGGCGTCCAAGGAAGTCCTCTACCCACGCCTCTACGATCTCGTGGTGTTCGGCGACGGCAGCGGCTGCGGGGTGTGGAGAGAATTGCTCTTCCAAGTGCCCCGCATGAATCTCCGCCCTTTCCTTAGGGGAATAGCATCGTCTGCCCTCACCATTCAGGAGTGGGCAGACGGTCTCCTTCGTTCGGGTGAGCTGCCTGGTGAGATGGAAGAGCGACGTCTCGTGCTCACCTGCCTGGTCGACTCTCGCCTCCCAGGTGGCGCCACGGTACTCCGCCATCTCAGCAGACAACTCCTCCGCCAGGTTATTGAGGTCACGCTTCACCCGGGGGCAGCGGGTGCGCGCCCATAAGCGGCGTAATAGTCTCTTCCTGGTCAATTTCCTCTCTAGGTGGGCCGGGAGTCTCGCGCGTCTTGAGGTCTTCGGTATGAGAGTGGTCGCCGCGTCCAACGCCTCCCGGACTGAAGCCGTGAACGCGCTGGCCGCGGCTTCCACTCCCCCCGGTGAATTAAGCGCCTGGGTGAGTTTGACCCCACCCATGGTTAACTGAAAAGACTCCCAGTCCACCCTTCGAGTTTCCGATTTAAAGGCCACCGCGTCGGCCCCCAGACCAAGCGTGACCAGGATTGGGAGGTGCTGCGTGTCCAGATCATACAACACCTCCACATGAACAGGGCATCGGAGATTCCTGTGAAGCACTATATCCAGGACATCAGGGCGAGAGGACTCAGCCGTGGGGATGTGCGTAGGTGATTCTGGCCCAATCACCTCGTAGCCCATCTCCTCGGCGTCAAAGTACAGCATGCGTCCCGCTGTATTGGTGATTCTGGAACCCCAAGCCGGATGTTTGGCATTGAGATCACCAGCCAGTAAGGTCGCAGCGCTCTCGTCCAAGATGGTGTGGATGTCCTGCGGGATAAGTTGGGGACCAGGCGGTCGGTATGCGGCAAACAGTCGCAGTTCCCGTCCCCCGGCGCTCACTACGGCCCCAATGGAGCGCGTGCTCACAAACGGGGGCAGAGAAAGTACGTCGTGTACCAGATCGCGGCGAATCGCTATGGCTGTGCCCCTGTAAGGGAGCCCTGCCGGCGATATTTCGTCGCGCCGGTACACGGCGTAGTTCGGGAGCGTAAAGGCCAATCCCGGCCGCAGCTTCGTCTCGCCCAGCAGCACGACATGTATGTCCTGCTCCCGGACGAGCCGACGCAACGCCGGGATGTGTTGGCCGATTCCTCCCGGGTTCCAGTACAGGAGTCTAAGTTGGACAGCCATAATGGAACCCAAGAGTGTCGGCCAGGATGGTTTTAATGGTACCTACAAGCGCTGGGTACCGCGCAATAGCCTCGCTGATGGTTGCTATTGCCGCCACCAGGTCATCGGCCGGCGTATTGATCCCCAGGGCCTGCAGGGGGCGAGGTGTGGGAGTGGGGATAAAGACGGAGCGGGGGCGGGGTGATGGAGGCTGGGGTGCTGGGGCTACCTGGACCTCTACCTCCCTCTGCGACCGCTTACCTTTCCCCTTCCCTTTGTGGGAGGGGGCCGCCTGTGCAGCTGCCGGAGCTGGAGTCGGTGCTGGAGGAGGCGGCTGGTGGTCTGCCGGAGCAGCCTTGGTGGTGACGGCTGTCCTCGCGCCGCTTCCTGAGGGGCGCGGTCGATCGGCCGTCGATGGTTGAAGGGGGGGAGCCTGTACAGCCGGCGTTTCCACCTGCTGTCCGCGCTTCCCCTTTCGCCTCTTGGCTTTGCGCCTGCTGCTTCTTACTACAGCAGGGGCATTAGCCGGGGCCATCAGCGACGCGCCCTCAGTCGGCGCAAACTCCTCCACGACTCGAACTGGTACTGGTTCCCTCCGGGTCTGTGGCGGGCGCTGTGCGGGCGCTGCGGTAGTTGGACGAGGCGGAGGGACCGTCATACCCCTCACGCGAGCCATCCTGCGCAGGTAAACACACGACCTGTTGTTGGCCGAGTGCGCCCCCTTGCAGTTGGTGCATTTGGGGATGGCGTCCCTCGGTTCTGGGCAATCCCGAACTGCGTGCCCCCCCGCGCACCGGACGCATCTGGCCGGCCGGTGGCAGTTGGTAGAGGAGTGCCCCACTGCTTGGCAGCGATGGCACTGGGGGGGGCCAAAGCGACCCCTCCACGCCTCCACAACGACCCCCGGCATGAACAGGAGTTCCGTCACCCCGTAGAGGCGGCGCAACTCCGTCTCGGCCATTCGGTCCAGCTGCACGTAGAAGACGCAGCCGGGCTTACCTCGCCTGGATGGTATGTGGCGCGCGAATCGTGCCGGGAATCCAAGCCTTTTTAGGGCTTCTGTGACGCTTCCTGGGTCCGTCATACCCGGCAGTCCCTTGACCGCCACCTTAGTGGGGCGATCGTCCTGCGGCGTATAACAGAACCAGGAGAGTCCCGGTTCTATGGCGGACAAGTCCGTCAAGTACCTTTGGATCACCCGGTACTCCTCGGCTGCCGGTGGCATAAACCTTATGCCTTGTCCAAAGGGCCGCGCATTAGGTGCGTGGCCCAGTTTCTCCCGCAGCGCCGCGAAATGAGTGGGCCAACTCGGCATCCGCTCGACCACAATGGGTGGGTACGCCTTGCCGGCCGCTGCAGCACTCGTGGGCTGGCGGGTGGTGTTGCCTGCAGAAGTAAGAGGTGGTGGGCTTACTTGACGCGGCGGAGCAGGCGCCGCCAGCGCCGCCGCATAGGACGACTGTGCCTGGGGTTCAGGATACGATCCCAGGCGCGAAGATTCGGCCATCGGGCTGGATGGCCGGGCAGATGGGGACGCGGCGCCGGGCGCCGGCGACGACGCCGATGCCAGACCGGCGTACGACGTCGAGTCCAGCTCGGCGTCCGTCGTCGCGACCCTTGGTGAAAGCGTAGGTGACCGCGGCGGCGACCTAAAAGATTTATAGCGACTCACCGTCCTGGCTTCGGAAACAGCAGCAGCAACGGGAACCTCGGCACCCTCGCGGCTGTCTTCATACTCCGAGGAGCTTTCGGGAGACTGTGGATCCTCGCCTTCAGACGATCCTCCTTGTTCTGCATCTATGCACACCACCTTCGCCGGCAGCTGTGCACTCTCCGGCGAAGATGATGGCTGGCGTTGGGTCTTCGGGGGCCGCGCAGTACTTTCGGCTGGTCCTTCTTCTCTTCGACCGCCGAAACACAGCGGGTTTCCTCGTTGCCCCCGTCTCTGGCCGATTTCAGCGAGTTGGGCCGCTTCAGGGCCGGCCACCGCTTCGATTTTGCCAGTATATATGTTCCTCCGGACAACTTGTCGTCCGGAGGGTAGGCTTCCTGGTGTAGATCTTGAGGAGGGTAGAGCGCCGCTGTCTCTTTCCCTCACCGATCTTCCGTCCCTCTCTTCTGAAGGTTCGGTGAGGGTAGGGACGATATTACGCCTCATGAGGGTTGTTGGAGAAAATCTTCCTTCTCACTCCAAGCCTACCTTTTCCTCTTCAATGTGTTCGATCTTGAGGGTAGATGTGTGCTCCTTTGCCCAAGACGATTTTTCGCGCAGCTTTTGGCCCAACACCGGGACCCTTTCCAATGAAAGGGGCGGTGTTGGGCTCGGGACGAATTCACGCACGGAGATTGCTGTCGGAGGCACTGGCCCGGGGGCAATCAGCACCGAACGCAAACCGCAGTGCCATGTTCGCCGCTAAAACCCCATTCGGTCCGCTGCCCTTCGGCTTTACCTTAAAGAGAGCCGCATGGCTCTAAGCCCATATTGCCTGATATTTCGACATAATTTTCACTTTGGCTGACCCATGTCCGGCTAAATCTTTATTGTTTCCCAAAGTCTTACATTCATGTGTCGTACATCAACAGATTCGTCTTAAAAAGATCTATAAAGCCATACAATTCTTATTCTTACATCTAAAAAGACAAAAAAGTTATTCATAAAAAACATCGTAAAAACATAGCAATTTTGTCCTATCCTACACTTATTTTCCTTAATAAATCCTAAGTTCTAAATCTTATCTTTAGCTATTGTATATAAAAATGTAGAGAAATGCTTAACCTATCGATCTACACTAATTATAACAATATATCTTAACTAAAACTATCAACAATTACAACAAACACATGATTTATATAATACTTTCATACAACTTTAGTAAACCTATTCTCTATCTCGTATTTTCATCTTGCATCTCTTTCATATCGTGTTATAATCATAGCTTGAGTCTGTTGTGATCCTATCGTAATAAACACTTCCGAAATATCAAATTAAAGCTTATTCTTAATACAATAATCTTATTCTTATCTAACATAAGGGAACTTAATCTAATTAATTAGATGAGTCGCCGACAATTACATTTATCTCAAATTTAGTGGTATCGTCACAATTTTAGTGGGTATTCAACGCTATATACATATACTCATTTTATATTATACAATGTCAATTTCAGTATACATTTCATTTCAATCCATTTCATTTCAGATAGGTCTTCTTTATTGGCACCAACCAGTCCTGTGCCTCCTGAATCCAGTGGTTTCCTGTTGTTCCCCAGATTATTGGTACCAGTCACTATTGGCTTCCACTAGTCTCTCCACTCCGATTTATCCTGAGTCATCTGAATCTAGCGGTTTCCCGCCGTATCTTTAGGTCATCAGTCCATCTGATCGAAGGGCGACCTAAACCCCAATTTTTTTATCGAATAGCAAACGAGCATGCAGTAAGTGGAAAGTGGTCACTGACGCTCATGGACATCTGTAAGTTTACATAGAACACGGGTTCTATCTGAAGTCAATGAAATGAAATGAAAGAAATGAAATGAAATGAAAGAAATGAAATGAAAGAAATGAAATGAAAGAAATGAAATGAAATGAAATGTCTTTATTTTTTTGCATAGGCCTTCGGGGGCGCTTACAAATTGTCAGTTACATTTATATATATTTTTTTACACTACCACCGGATCGGAACACGACCTCAACTGAGAAGATCCGGCAAGAAACTCAGTGGGTTTGTCTTTTTTCTTTGTATATCTTTTTTTTTTATTTGCCATCTTGTTTTTACATGGGTAACAAAAGTTAGTTAATCAGCATTCACAGATGCGTTGCTACTCCCGAGGACTGCGATGGTCGCCTCATATAAAAGTGAATGTGTGTGTAAATCACACCCATTCATCAATGCGCAAGAAATAAGTGTGGCGGGGTCCCACCTCAGTCGAACTACACTGGTTCTACCACCTGATCACACCCTTTTATTTTTATCGGGCAAGTTACTTCATGACATTTATTAATATAACATCCACAAGAGTGGCATATACAGAAATAAATTTAATACCGCTCAGACCATTTTTTCTTGTCACGCGTGTCAACGCCCGCATTTGCATACGTGAATTAAGTTCCGCGTGCGTAAAGATCTAGAAATTGTCTTATGTTATACTTTACTAGCTTATACCGCGGCTTCGCTCGCGTTAAAGCCCTTAAAATATCAAAGACCGTTTCATTTTAATAGAAGTGAGAATTAATGTGATTTAGGATTTAAAATGATTACAAAGGAAATATATTTTTTATTTTTTTTATCTTATCCTATGTTTTTTTCTGATCGATCCATCCATCCATCCATCAGCCTTTGAAAGTCCACTGCTGGACATAGGCCTCCCCTAATCTGCGGCATTTCGACCGGTCCTGAGCCATCTGAATCCAGCGGTTACCCGCCGTCTTTTTCAGGTCATCAGTCCACCGGGTCGGGGAGCGGCCTGCACTCCTTTTACCGAGGCGTGGTCTCCATTCGAGGACTCTTCTACCCCATCGGTTATCTGTCCTACGAACGATGTGGCCTGCCCATTGCTCATTGCCATACCGCTAAGTAATGTGTAAAAAAATTATGATGACCGGTTTAGAGGTTTTGTATAAAAAATGAATCATTCGACACTTTCTTGCTCGTGTCGTTTATTATAGACGTTCCGCGTGGTGGAAGGTTGACCATACCGGTCAACCGGTCTGACGCGCAATGGGTCCCGGGTTCGATTCCCGGTCAGACAGGTAACTGAATGATGAGTTTAGATTTCTTAGATTTAGATAGGTTCTGGGTCTTTTTTTTTGTTTTCGAGGGGGAAACCTTCAAAAGGTACCAGACGCCGTGGGAGCGACGCAGGGTTATGTGGGATTTTTACCGGGATTGCCTGACCGAACGGTTCGAGCTCCCACTCTAGCCGTCTGCAACCCCGGAAGCCCCTTTTAGTCGCCTCTTACGACAGGCAGGAGATGCCGTAGCCCTATTCTGATCCAGGAACTACAGGGCGTTATGTTCTGGGTCTAGGTGTTTGTGTATTCGTCTTGTGTGTATCCATGGTACCCACGACACAGGAGAAATCCTAGTGTGGGGCTATGAGTGTAGAAAGCGTGTATGAGTGTTTATAATTATACACTACGCTACACTACTTCGTTCCGCTTAAAAGTCAAAAATCTAAAATTATCAGTGTTCTGAGTTCTCCTATACTATGCAAGTATTAGTACTATATTATGCAAGTATTATACTTAAAAACCTTCCTCTTGAATCACTCTATCTATTAAAAAAACCGCATCAAAATCCGTAGCGTCGTTTTAAAGATCTAAACATACACCACCAGATCGGAACACGACCTCAACTGAGAAGATCCGGCAAGAAACTCAGTGGGTTTGTCTTTTTTGTTATGTTTTTTTTTTCAATCATGTCTTTTTTTACATTAGCTTGAAGTAACTGAAGTTTCTCCCGGATTCGATTTCCGGCCCAACAAATATTAAGTAAAGAATTTAGATTCTTGTTCGGGGTCTGGGTGTTTATGGATTAGTACTTATGTCTTCATGGCATTATTTAATTTAATTTGTTTACATTATGTTTTGTTATAAGTGGAATAGAATCATTATGTTCTGTTAAAATAAATAAATAAAAGGCACGACACAGGAAAAAGTAGGTGTGATTTTTGTAAAAATCATATTTTTTTATTTATCAGTACTGACCTTAGGTAAAATAGATATGTAGATAGTTATACGGCTGTGAAGAAGATATATAGGTATATGGCTGTTAGTATATAAAGTTATTTTTTGTCAGTAACAACCGTAAGGAATATTCATAATGCTGATTGATCCGCCATTTTACATTTGCGTATTTACCATAAAATAACACTCAATTAAGCAGTCAAAATAAGTAATGAGTTTTATATTAACAAATTATTTTATCGTAATAAAATCGACAAAAAATTAAGTATTTTAACTAAAAGGTACTTTGGATTTATTCATATATCGCGAGGTTGTTGAACAGAAACTATAATTTAACTACATTTGCCACACATTTACATAGTATTAAACGAAGTCGCTTCCCGCTGTCTGTCCCTATGTATGCTTAGATCTTTAAAACTACGCTACGGATTTTAATGCAGTTTTTGAAATAGTGATTCATAAGACAGGTTTTTATTTTTAACTAGTCACCTGTCGCAACGGTCGAAATTAGACCGTAATTTAAATTAAAAAACTAAACTTCATAGTGTCCAAAGTAGCACCAATACTTATTTAATTTAAATAAATTGTTATAATTTTCATGTTATTATATAGTGGATTTTTGACTTCTGAGCGGAACCAAGTTCGCGCGGGTCAACTAGTTATATTATAAATGCAGAAGTTTGTAAGGGTGAATGCGTAGCACACAGATAGTTTATGACCTTTTATTTGTTCTCGCACTAAACCTCCCCCCTCCCCTAACTATAAAGAGGACTCCTGAGAGCGCGTTGCCCCATCGGGCTCCTTCCAGATGGGCGGCTAAGCCCACCGCTCCGTCTAGTCTTTACGACGGTATGCGACCACATATTGTCGTCCTTCCCGGGACCGCCCGACCGAACGGTTCGAGCTCCCACTCTAGCCGCCCGCTACCCCGGAAACCCCTTTTAGTCTCCTCTTACGACAGGCAGGGGATGCCGTAGCCCTATTCTGATCCCGTAACTACAGGCACAGATTACACACACTGAAGCGGGTGAAGCCGCAAGCTTAAGCTAGTCATTCATAATTTTCTTATTTAGTATTAGAAAGTGTAACTAGTTTAAAATGATATCACCAACAATCACTTTCTATAATAAATAATCCGTATTTAATATTAAAATGTGAAAGTTTTTGTTTGTTCCGCTTGCATAGCTAGAACACTGAATTTAAATAAGAGAATAGAATATAATATAAACTACGTAAATAATTAGGACCCAAATTAATTTTTAATATTTGTGTAATTTTGCAAAGCTTTTTTTTTGTTCTCGAGGGGGAAACCTTCTAAAGGTACCCGACGCCGTGGGAGCGACGCAGGGTTATGTGGGATTTTTACCGCACTAACACCCTTCCGGTGATCGTCCTCGGCGCTACAAAGAAGACTCCGGGATCCCCAAAGGAACACAACCGGAATCCTCTGAGCGCGTTGCCCCATCGGGCACCTCACTGATGGGCGGCTGGGCCCACCGTTCCGTCTGGTATTTATGACGGTATGCGACCATACATACCGCCGTCCTTCGCGGGGTCGAAGTGAACGAACGGTGGGAGCTCCCACTCTAGCCGCCTGCAACCCCGGAAGCCCCTTTTAGTCGCCTCTTACAACAGGCAGGAGATACCGTAGCCCTATTCTGATCCCAGAACTACAGGGACGAATTTTGTAAAGCTTACCAACCATTTTATATTTTTGTAGAAAGTGCCAATGATTAATAAGTATTTAAATATTTTAAATTTTATTTTATTTTATTTTTATTTATTTATTTAGACACACCAACAGCATAACATATACAACATTCACAAATAACTCTTAATCATAAATCATAAACACTAATATGTATGCCACTTACAGGCGTGTACAACATGCACTAAATCTATGTAAGATAAGCTATTACAGAAATATATAATTTAAAACTAGTGTGGTTTTAACTAGTAATTATACAATAGGCAATAGAATTACATACCTGCAACACAACATCTAATTGGGAATCTTGTTAATGGAGAGTGCACGAAACTGGCCGAGTTTAAGGGAGAAAATATCTTTAGGTTCGTTAGTGAGCCATGTATTAAATGTATTACACATGCGAGGTATTGGTGAATTTTTTCCAAATACAGTGGTACGAAAGGGTGGTTGAAACATCGAAATCGGGCGTCGGGGAATCCTATGAGGTACATTAAATTTAAAAAGTTTAAGAAGCAGAGGGCAGTCAATAAGATTGTTGAAAATTTTGTATATGAATAAAAGGTCCAAAAATGTTCTACGCTTACCAAAAATGTTCTACGCTTCTCGTCCAGCGCGTCTGTAGGTATAAAATTCAAGGACACGCGAGAGTTAGACTACTGTATGATATTAATACTGTGCTATTACCGTGCTCGTATGTACC
>CATIWX010000124.1:0-18987 GCA_949699795.1 Spicauda simplicius
ATGCCACTTCCTCGGTCTCGTTATCCTCGCTCTCCTGTGGCCACTGGTTTGCCGGTGCCCTAAGGAATGGGGGCCCCGTGAACCACCTATCGTGACTGTCGATCTTATTGCTCTGAAATCTGGTGGCGTCGTCTGCCACGTTGAGCGTGGTAGGCACCCACCGCCAGTCAGCCGCTTGTGTGAGTTCCGGCGATCTCTGCTAGGCGGTGTGCGACAAATGGAGTGTATTTCATTTTTCTCGTTTCTTATCCAACACAGAACTGTTCTAGAATCACTCCAATAGGTGACTCGTCTGGGCTTCCAGGTATGTTCCTTTATTATCGTGTTACCGAGTCGCGCCCACAATCAACGCCGCTTGAAGCTCCAGTCTTGGAATGGTGAGCATCCTTTAAGCGGAGCTACCTTTGCCTTGGCCATTACTTGGATGGTTTCTGTTAAGTCTTTGTATACGATCCTCCAATAGGCACACGTTGCATACGCCTGTTCGCTCGCGTCGACGAAAATATGAAGCTCTATACGGGCTTGCGGCGTTAACTTCATACTGTAAGCACCTTGGTATAGCTAGCGCTGAGACATCTGGAGTCGTTTTATCCATTCGTCGAAAAGATAGGCTTCCTCTTGCGGTAGTTCTTGGTCCACAGTCCACCTTCTTAAGCCATAATTGTTGCAATATTATCTTGCCGACGATGGTGTACTGACTGATGAGCCCCAGCGGATCGTACACTGACATAACTGCGCTTAAGGTTTCGCGCTTAGTAGGAGCTCTTAGTCGCAGCCTGACTTCATCGGGAACTCTCTTAATATCCGTGTTGAATGTAAGAGTGTCGGAGTCTGGGTCCCATCGAAGTCCTAACGTTTTCTCCTTGTGATGTGCCACTAGCTGTACGTCGACGTTCTGGGATCTCTTTTCTTCTGGAATGCTAGCAAGAACCTTCTTATTGTTTGAGTTCCACCCCCTCAAGTTGAAGTCGGCCCGCTGATGGATGTACATTACTCCTTTGACCATCTTAATAGCTTCGTCTTCTGATTGGAAGCTGTCTAAGTAATCATCCATATAGTGACGCTCCTTAATTGCTAAAGCTGCCTCTGGGAATTCTTGCTCAAAGTCTGTGGCGTTACGATTCCTCACGCTATGAGCGAGGTACGGTGAGCTGCTTGCTCCGAATATCATCGATACCATCTTCATTTTTCTTGGGGGATCGGTGGGCTTGTCCCGCCATAAAAACATTTGTGCTGGCTGGTCCTCAGATCTTATTTTAATCCTGAGAAACATTTCTTCGATGTCTGCGGTTACGGCAATTCTTTTTTCTCTGAACCTGAACAGTATTCTTGTGAGTGAAGTCAATAAGTCTGGCCCTTCTAGCAGGAAGTCGTTAAGGCAGACTCCTTTCACCTTGGCCGCTGCGTCAAAGACCATTCTCACTTTCCCTGGCTTGTTGTGGTTCGTGACGGCGAAGTGAGGTAAGAACCATTTGCGATTGCTATTCATTTCGCTGCCATCGCACTCGGTCGCGTAGCCCTTCTGTACAAGGTTCGTGACTTGAGCCGTATATACTTCCTTAAAGGCGGGCTCCTTAGTCATCCTCTTCTCTAACGTGTGTAGTCTTCTTAAAGCTGACTCGTAGCTATCGGGGAGTGTGGTGTTGTCGGTCTTCCAAGGAAGGCCTACTTCGAAATAACCCTCCTTCCTTTTGGCAGTTGCTTCGAAAATATCGTTGGCCCTCTTCTCGTACTTGTTAACCCTCTCTTTGGTCGACACACCAAGGGAATCTACGTCGAAATAATATTCGACGAGCTTTTGTAATTGTGTGTCACTTGTGGAGATGTGAAGTACGGCTGCTTGGTCTTGATAAATCGCTCTTCCTGGTGCCGATCCATGCAACACCCAACCCAGCTTTGTCCAAGATGCGGCAGGTTCTGTTTTCTTGCCAGCGCGTAGCTGTCGCGATACTATTAAGTGCCAGTTGTCAGCCCCTATTAGTATGCGAGGCTTGGCTTCTCCTGTGCAGATCTTCTCTCGTATACTGCGCAGGTACGGATACCGCTCTAAATTATGCGGTATACGTTGTTGATGTAACTGTAGCCCTCGTACGGTGCGGGCTTTGACGGTGTATGTTTCTTGTTCTCTTAGACCTCTCACTTGGATCTCGATCGCCTTGCTCTCTATTCTTTTTTGCTCGTTGATACCTCTTATGTTCAAAGGCTGCTTCGATCCGCCATCGGTGAGTTGGTTTGCTAATACTTCATCTATTAGTGTCACCGTGGACCCTTCGTCCAAGAGGGCGTACGTAATTATCTCCCCCCGTGGACCGCTGAGCTTCACCTTGCAGGTCTTGAGCAATACCGCAGATGTCTTCTTTGCTGTAACGCTCATTACTAGTGCGGTTGAGTCGGCTGTTTTGCATTCGTTCAGAGTGCTGACCGTAGGAGCCGATTCCGTTGCCTTTTCCTTGTGTAGAAGCGCATGATGTCGGTAGGTACATCCGTGAACTCCGCAGGCTTTAGCTTTGCAGGAGAATCGGTTGTGCTTCCGTTTCATACATTTGAAACACATTCTGTTATCCTTGGCCCATTTCCAGCGATCGTTGGTGTCGAGTGCCTTGAGTTTGGCGCAATCGGGAGTGTAATGTCCCTCGGACTGGCACATAAAGCATCTTCTTTCATCTTCATATGTGATGCCTTCTGCAGTGTATACGCCTCTAGTAGCTGCCCGTTTTGGAGCCACTTCTTTTTTGACTGGTACTGGAACACCTCGTCTGGTTGTGTGGGTATATCTGATCATCAGATCCGCTTCGGCCATCAAGAACTCTGAGAGGACGATCATTTCGTTTTCTTCTATAATACGAGCTTCATTATTGGCTGCGTACTCCGCCCATTTGCTGACGAGATGCGGACTCAATTTGTCCATGACGTCTCGAACAAGAAGCGGACTCTGTAGGTAGCCTCTTCTGTCTATACTCTTGATTGTGTAGACTATGTTCTGAATCTTGACTGCGAACTCGTATAGATCAGTACTCGCACTTCCTAGCTTAGGGAGCTTCTTGAGTTCTTCCATTGCTCGATCAATTATAAATTCTGGCCTTCCATACTTCATTTCTAGCGTTCGCATAATTACTTCTGGACTGGAGGCGGTGAATAACTGCGAAAGTACAGTTTCTCGTGCTTCCCCTCGTAGGCTGTTTCGTAGACGCAGAAGATTTTCCGTCGGAGAGAATTTGAAGAGTCTCGTAGAATCTTCCATAGCGGCTTTATATGGTAGCCACTCTGCGACGGCTCCCGTAAAGATGGGTAGTTCTGCTGTCTGACGCGGCAGCGGCCTAGACGTAATCATTTTTTCCAATGCGTCGGCTAGTCGTTGAATGCCCTGGTACTTGGCGTTCTCCCCCCGTTGCTCTTTAACGGGGGGGTGAGCCTCTTGTGGCTCTTCCCTGAATTTCGGTGCTGATGGTCGTTGTTCTTCTATGCTTCTATCGACCCAGTCCCGTACTCTTTCATTGCATATGCTGGATTTGTACTCTGATTCGGCTTCTATCGCTGTCACTTCGGCGGCTAGTCGTGCCTTGATGAGTTTCTCTCTGATGCGCAGTCGCTTTTCTTCTAGCTCCGCGAGTTCCTTTTCTGCCTCGTATTGCGCCATCTTCATTCTTGCATCAGCGCTTTTTCTCGACGTGTTAGTGTGAATGCTCAACGCCGGTGACGTAGGTCTTCGTATTGGTGATGCGGCTTCACGTCTCATTGGAGTGCTAACTGGTTGTGCAGGCGGCCCCATAATGGACGTCCCTATTGACGCCTCTGGCGCGGTCTCTCTCGCTGCTCGTGGCGGAGAGTACTCCAATCTTCTCCCTTGGGGAATACTTCCTGCTACAGTTGACGGCGAGTCTTCATAAATGCGGTGCAGTGACGGTGCAAGCACACTCTTAGTGCCTACTGGTAACTCCGGCTCGCTGTATCCAGATTCGGAGCGAACACGGCTTCTCGTGTTCATAGCGACCGGCGTATCCAATCCGACGCGCTGCAGTCCTTACTCGAGTAGCGCAGATTCGCCTCTGAATCTGCCGTAGAGTAGATTCGCTTCTGAATCGCCCGCAGTACAGATTCGCTTCTGAATCCGTCGTGGAGTGCCAAATCTTCAGAATCCGACGTTCGAAGGACCAAATTGTAGAGTGTAGATTGTAGCGTCTCAATAAAAACTTCGTAGTTCGCTCTTCAATCTTATTTATTGATGTATGCCAAATACCCAACATGATCAACAATGCATTAGGCGTGCTTAAGTACTATTAAGATTCTTACATTAGCAGGGTATGGTAGTCAGCGGTACCGGCCTCTCCACCAATCACGTGCGAGCCACTTTTGCACACGGCACCACTCTGCATCTCTTTCTTTCCTATAGCGCTGTCTCTTTCTTACATCTATTGACATTGCGTATATTTAGAGTGGGATAACAATACATGCCTATCTTATTCTAACTTATTCTAACTTATTTTATGTATTGACGCCGTCGTCCGTAACACCACTCTTCATAAGTTTGCATTTTTTGGGCACACCAAATAGATTGTCGTAAATATATTGATATGCTCGAAAAAAGAAAAAGGGTAATAGCCCTTCTTCTGATGCATTCGGTTAAAACTACAGTACATTTATAATACATACTTTTAACAGATAGCAAACATGCTTGAATAACTCTGCATGCTAGCTCCTATTTTAACCGGGTCGTGATCAATCAACGGGCGCCGGTCAACTGGACCAATTAACTAGTCAACGGCTGGCTGGACAGCTTTCAACGTTAATGTAATATTGTCTTTTTCTTGTAAAAGAATATGTTAGTTGTAGAAAAATGTGTAAAATAAATATGCCAAGAAAACGGGTATTTAGAATTCAGTTGAACTTGTGATCCAAGATGGCGGTGTTTCTATTTGCCTTTCATTCGTTTTCTATTTTGTTAATGAGATTTTTCTTTTTTAATATTACTACAGTTTCCAACGAGAGAGTGTTTCATGGTAATTGGCCACTACCACCTATAGTTATCTGCAATCCACTCTTCATAAGTTAGCATTTTTTGGGCGCACCAAATAGATTGACATAAATATATTTGTATGCTCGAAAACTATTACCCTCCTTCTGACACGGTTGGTTAAAACTACAGTACATTATTGTTATTATTATTATTACATTTATAATACATACTTTTAACAGATAGCAAACATGCTTGACTAACTCTGCATGCTAGCTCCTATTTTAACCGGGTCGTGTTCAATCAACGGGCGCCGGTCAACTGGACCAATTAACTAGTCGACGGCTGGCTGGACAGCTTTCAACGTTAATGTAAAGTTATCTTTCTTTATGTAAAACAAATTTAGATTGCAGAAAAATGTGTAAAAGAAATATGTAATTGAAGAAACGGATATTTAGTAAGCAGTGAAGCTTGTATCTAAACTGAAGGTGTTTCTATTTGACTTTAAATAGTTTTCTATATTGAGAACGAAATTTTTATATTTTGACATTAATGAAGAAGAAAATGTGAAATTAGTTCCCTAGATAAGTAGCCACTTCCACCCATATCTACCTGCGATTAACTGTAAACAAAAAAATTTTTGCGCGTGCCAAAAAAAATTACAAGGTGGTAGAACCAGTCTAGTTCGACCGGGAAAGTACCACCGCCACACCTATTTCTAGCGTGAAGCATTTTTTGCGTTTCGATAGTAGGGTATGGTTGCCGGCACACTTTGACACGAGGCGACCATCATGGTCCTCGGGAGTAGCAACGCATCTGTGATTGACTTCAGATAGAACCTATGTTCTATATGAAGTTGATTACAGATGTCTATGGGCGGCAGTGACCACTTACCTCAGGTGGACATGCAGTCCACTTCGCCACTCGTTTGCTACTTCATTCAGATAAAAAAAAATACATAAATACAATGTTACGCTTGAAAAACATTACAATCATTCTAGCATAGAAGTACAAAATACAAAACTTTTATAACACCAACATACTTTTAAGATAACAAACATGCATTAACCGGGTCAGTGTTCAATCAAGACAGCCAGCCTTTTTTTTTTTTTTGTTCTCGAGGGGGAAACCTTCAAAAGGTACCCGACGCCGTGGGAGCGACGCAGGGTTATGTGGGATTTTTACCGCACTAAAACCCCCCCGGTGGCCGTCCTCGGCGCTGAAAAGGAAGACTCCGGGACCTCGAAACGACTTCAACCGGAATCCTCCGCGCGCGTTGCCCCATCGGGCTCCTCCCAGATGGGCGGCTGGGCCCACCGCTCCGTCTAGTCTTTACGACGGTATGCGACCACACATACCGCCGTCCTTCCCGGGATTGCCTGACCGAACGGTTCGAGCTCCCACTCTAGCCGTCTGCAACCCCGGAAGCCCCTTTTAGTCGCCTCTTACGACAGGCAGGGGATGCCGTAGCCCTATTCTGATCCCGGAACTACAGGGCGAAGACAGCCAGCCTACTTGACCAATTAACTAGTCAATATTCTAATTAACGACTGAAATACTGAAACATACTTATATTTATTTATGTATTCATGAATCTTCGATCAAAATTGAATGCTCAAAATTAACAAACGTGAATGAAAAGAATAAAAACGATCATGTATTATAAATAACATGTATAATAATGACTTAAAAATAATATATTTGGATAAAACATTTTAACCCGTCCAATGACTTCTTAATTGGACCAGTTGAAGACAACTGGTCCAATTAACCGGTTAATGTAAGAAAGATAGCAATTTAATAATAAAAGTAAAATCCACGATTTTTGATATCATCAATTGGTAAAAATTCTGAAACATATTTCACAATGAGAATGAGAGAGACCATCTTTATTTTTTTTTTTCAAATTGCGTTAAATACGTCAAAGTAGTCTTTGTAACAAAGCCTACTAGTGTCTGTTCGTTCAAGAAAAGATAAAACATGAATTTTAAGACAAACTAGTAACCACTTTAAGAACCTCCCCAAAAGGTATTTTCAAAGAATGAAAATGAAAAGGTTTTTTTATTTTATTTTTGGTGCGATATATGTAAAGAGCAGTGATAGCCTAATGGTTGAAACTTGCCCTCTCAATCGAGAGGTCCGAGGTTCAAACCCAGGCACGTACGTATTAATTTTTAATACGTTCGTAATTAATTTCTAATACGCACACGATTTGTGTGCGAAATTAATTATCACTGCTTTTCGGTGAAGGAAAACATTGTGAGGAAACCTACACACCCAAGAGTTCCTTAAAAAAAAGTTCTCGGAGGTGTGTAATGTCGCCAAAAAATTCACAAATGACCAATTCGCACTTGGTCAGCGCGGTGGACTATGGTCTTAAAAAACTCTCATTCTAAGAGAAGACCCATACCCCGGAGTGGTACAATAATGGCTTGTACCCCATATCTATTATCAATCAATCTAAAATAGTATTTGTGTGAAGTGAAATGATACTTTTTGTGTAAATAATAATAATTATTATTTATTTAATCAAAAATGTAAATATTTGAGTCCAGTACTCAAATATTTTTACAACGTTTTGTCATATGTATACTTATGCAATGATCAATGTATTGACAATCAAATCGCTTATTGATTATTTTCAGGATTCTGTTGAACCTTTCCCGGACACGGTGCATCAGAGAACTGCATTTGCGAATTATAGTGTAAAAACAATTGACACGTGCTTCTGCAAACATCCCTGATGCACTACAGTATCTCGGTAGCCCCATCAGCATCCTAAATCCATTATTAAATTGAATTCGAAGAGCATTGTCATTTTTTTGGATGTAGTTGAATAAATAATAATATAATACAGTTAGTAGAGCTATGACAATATCCGCTCTATAGCTTTTTATTTAATCTTTAGCTCAAACCTCCATCCTCACCGCTTCCCAGGTGTTCCGAGTAAAACTTAGATAAATAAAGAGCTTTTGCAATTGCAGATTAATTACTTCTTTACTGCGAGCTAGAAAAATATAGCATAACCCATTCATTCAGAACGAGCGCTCGGCCGACTGAACCAATTAATTAGGGAAGCTCGCTGAGTGGCTAGTTCTTTGCGACTTATTCCATTCAGCGATTTCCATTATTTTTAACTTTACAATTTATTCGCTTCAAAGTAATTTAAATATAGACATTTCATTGTTTTCGCGAATTGACGTGAACGATTTTTGTTTTTCTTTTATCAGATTAAAGAAGCAAAACATGCATCTGATGGTACGTGGTTATTATTCTCCATGGACGTCTAATAGAAACTTCATATAGCACAGAGGTTCTATTTAAAGTTATTCAAAGATGCTTTGCTACTTCTGAGGACTAAGATGATGGTGATGTGAAAGTGAAACGAGACAATTGCTACATGTATACGTTGGACACTGCGGAAGATCAGCGCTGGCAGTCTTCGGATGCCAACATAATGTTGAGCAGTGTCCATTTCGTGATGCTTTGCACCCTCTTTTGTGTTTTTTTTCTTTTTGTACTCTTGTTTAATAAACAAATGTGTGCGTGTAAGCAAAACGAATAAATGATCATCTATCTATCTATCTATCTACATGTTGCAGTTGTATCTCCCTGGTCGATGTACGCTGGTTCTACTTCTTGCTATACCTACCACCGGTTGAAATAAAATATTTTGAAGTGAAACTTCTTTAGGCGCATGAGGGTAAAATTTTTACAGATGAAACGTCACGCCGGTATGCAACGGAAGTGTCGGAAAAGAGAGAGAGAGAGAGTGATCGAGACCGATTGAGAGAGAGTAAGACAGGGCGAACGTAGCATGAGCAACTAGCCGTGGAGTGAGAGTAGGGAGCAAGCGAGTGAGAAAGATTGAGAGAAAAAGTGAGACAGAGCGAACGTCGTATCACGCCTTTTTCCCTTCCTCTTAATCTTGGAAATTTAAAGTTTTAGATTTGTATAAATATAAACAAGATTTATAAATTAGTTCGCCAAAGAAGTTTCACTTCTGACATGTGTACTTTGTACGCACGCATGTTTTTTTTATATAAAAATCTGAAGAATGACCGCTTTATAGTTGCATATATAATGTTTAGCTCAAACCCCCACATCTCCACCATTTCCAGGTGTTTCTAGTAGAACTTAGATAAATAAAGAGCTTTCACAGAAATTGAGGCATAATTACCTGTACTGTGAGCTAGAAAAATATAGCATAACCCATTCATTCAGAACGAGCGCTCGGCCGACTGAACCAATTAATTAGGGAAGCTCGCTGAGTGGCTAGTTCTTTGCGACTTATTCCATTCAGTGACTTCCATTATTTTTAACTTTACAGTTTATTCGCTTCGAAGTAATTTAAATATAGACATTTCATTGTTTTCGCGAATTGACGTGAACGATTTTTGTTTTTCTTTTATCAGATTGAAGTAGAAACATGCAGTCCATCTGATGGTAAGTGGTAATTACTCTCCATGGACGTCTAATAGCAACTTCGTATAGCGCAGAGATTCTATCTGAAGTTAACCAAAGATGCCTTGCTACTTCTGAGGACTAAGATGGTGGTAATATGAAAGTTAAACGAAAGAATTGCTATATGTAGCGGTCGTATCTCCCTGGTCAAAGTACGTTGGTTCTACTTCTTGCTATACCTACCACCGGTTGAAATAAAATATTTTTTTATATCAAAATCTGAAGAATGTCCGCTTTATAGCTGCGTATTTAATGTTTGGCTCAAACCACCATATCTCTACCATTCCCAGGTGTTTCTAGTAGAACTTAGATAAATAAAGAGCTTTTGCAGAAATTGCGGCGTAATTACCTGTACTGTGAGCTAGAAAAATATAGCATAACCCATTCATTCAGAACGAGCGCTCGGCCGACTGAACCAATTAATTAGGGAAGCTCGCTGAGTGGCTAGTTCTTTGCGACTTATTCCATTCAGCGACTTCCATTATTTTTAACTTTACAGTTTATTCGCTTCGAAGTAATTTAAATAGACATTACATAGACATCTTATTGTCTTCGTGAATGGACTTGATCGTAGTTTGTTTTTCTTTTATCAGATTAAAGACGCAAAACATGCTGTCCATCTGATGATAAGCATTTACTGCCGCGCAATGACATCTGTACTTTATATAACACAGGTTATATCTAAAATTGGTTACAGATGCATTGATTTTCTTGAGGACTAAGATTTTTGCTAAGGTGTAAAAGTGAGCCGGCAACCACACCCTTCACCCACCACAAAACGCAAGAACTGTTTTACGCTAGAAATATGTAGGTGTGGTGATATTTCTAGAGCCGAACTATTCTTAAGCTGGTAGAACCAGTGTAGTTCGACCGGGGAAGTACCACCGCCACACCTGTTTCTAGCGTGAAGCATTTCATGCGTTTTGATGGAAGGGTGTGGTTGCCGGCACACTTTCACATGAGGCGATTATCTAAGTCCTCGGAAGCAGCAACGCATCTGAGATTGACTTCAGATAGACACCATGTTCTATATGAAGTTGATTACAGATGTCCATGGGCGGCAGTGATCACTTACCATTAGGTGGACTGCATGCTCGTTTACTACTTCAGTCATATAAAAAAACACGTGTATTATCGCATACCTATCTCCACAGAAAAGCAATTTTCATACACCGAAAAAATCAAATTTACACTCGATCAAAACCTATTGAAAAATTCATAATTATACATTTCGACAGTCTGCTGATTATTCGTAATCTACGAAATCACTATAATTTTAGTATAATTGACTTTAAGTATATAAATTTAAATCTATATATTTTCCACACAAATCTACAACTGTCCTGCCTCGATGTAAAACCGCAGGACAAAGCTATCCATAATTATTTAAAATTTGATTCTCAGGTATTCAGTTCGCTAAAAAATGTGACAAATAAAAAAACCTCATTTCTTTCCGTACCGTTAATTAAAAGCCCGCAGATTTCGCCTTCCGTTCCGGTACGAGGTATCCCAGTCTGTCGACAATAAATACTGCGCTGTGACTAATTAGTCTGACCGAGATTTAAGTCAATAGTGGAAAAGATAGAAGGGTAATACTTTTTGCAAATATTTGTTGACGTCCGTACTTCGCATTTTTATCTTCATATAAAACGCTTTCTACACTCATAGCCCTACAGTAGGATTTTCTCCTGTGTCGTGGGTGCCATGGACACACACAAAGACGAATACAAAAACACCAGACCCAGAACAAGTATCTAAACTCATCATTCAGATACCTGTCTAGCCGGGAATCGAACCCGGGACCCACTGCGTGTCTGACCGGTATGGTAACCGCTGCGCCACACGTGTCGTCAATGATCAGTGATTTTGTAGAATGGCTTTAAATATATAAAAAAACATATTTTTTTCAGAAAATCTGTTAGTTTTCCTGATTCGATGTAAAACCGCAAAGCTATCCATAATTATTTAAAATTTAATTCTCAGGTACTTCGGTAAAAAATGTGACAAATAAAAAAACCTCATTCCTTTCCGTACCGTTAATTAAAAGCCCGCAGATTTCGCCTTCCGTTCCGGTACGAGGTATCCCAGTCTGTCGACAATAAATACTGCGCTGTGACTAATTAGTCTGACCGAGATTTAAGTCAATAGTGGAAAAGATAGAAGGGTAATACTTTTTGCAAATATTTGTTGACGTCCGTACCTCGCATTTTTATTTTTATATATAGCAAGGAAAAATGATTTGAATTCTGACGATTATTACACAGCCCAAACTGCTGTGTCTGCTGAAATGTCTTTATTTTGCATAGGCCTACGGAGGCACTTACAAATTGTTAGTTACATATATATTTTTTTACGCTACCACCGGATCGGAACCACTGCTGCTGGGCACGGGTCTTCTCTCAGAACAAGAGTTACAGTTTAGGCCATAGTCCACCGCGCTGGCCAAGTGCGAATTAGTGGACGTGATTAGTAACTTAAAATGGAACATGTTTTCTTTTATAATAAAATGGAACACTAAGAAATAGTTTTCGGAAATTTACCTCCTAAGGGGATAAAATTGAGTGGATAGTTTGTATGTAAGTCCACCAATTTCTGGTTCGATGAAATGAATAATATGTTTCACCAGTTCTTGATTAATAATAATTTTATCACATTAGAATTAAAATATTTACCGTAAGAGGATAAATAATTTAATTCTAATGTTCATTATTACCAAGTATAATATGTGTCTGCCAATTCGCACTTGACCAGCGCGAAGACTATAGCTTAAAACTCGCTCTTTCTGAAAGAAAACTTGTGCTCAGCAGTGGGACAAAAATGGGTTGTAAAAAATATAAATTATAATACCGCTATTCTTACATCTTTATTGAGCTTACCAAATCATATTAATATAGAGCTACCCCTCGACGGAGTGTTATTTATGTACAAATATTGTTTGCAAGATGGTAGAAGAGATTTAGTTCGACCGGGGCAACACCGTCACATCTATTTCCAGCGTAAAGCAGTTCTTTCGTTTCGGTGGCAAGGTGTGGTTGCCGACTCAGTTGGGTTCAGGTTTCGGTTTGGTTCAGGTGAGGCGACCATCTCAATCCTCAGTAGTAACAAGGCATCTGTGATTGACTTAAAATAGAATTTCTATTCTATAAGAAGTTACGTACACGTGTCTAGGGGGGAGGCAACCACTTACAATCAGGTGGTCAGCATGATCGTTTGCTACGTCACCCACTCACTTCTGGTCATATCTTTTCGCGAGAGACTTTCAAGCTATAGCACACCGTACCAAGTACCTGCGAATTGGCTTGACACACTTTTGAGAACTTTTTTTAGAGAACTTTCAGCTGCATAGAATCCTTCACGATGTTTTCTTTCACCGCAGAGTAATGATAATTAATTTCAAATGAACACACTTATTTTTAGTCCTTTCACCAATTTATAACTAAGCGTGTTAATTTTAATTTACGTTTATAACTGGAATACTTATTGTAAGCGAAATAATTGTACGTCAATCCGAAAGCAAAATCATTAGGTGCACGCGACCTTAATAAATGCAGATTTTATGCAGTAAAATATAAATGAGGTACCTAAATGAATGATGTTAATAATCTGTGTAATTAAATACGAAATTATTTTTAATGGCAATGAAGTAGCAAACGAGCATGCAGTCCTCCTGATGGTAAGCAGTCACTGCTAATTATGGACATCTGTAAATAACTTTATACAAAACAAGGGTTCAATCTGAAGTCAACCACTGATGCTCCTCCGAAGGGCTAAGACGGTCGACTCAAATGAAAGTGTGCCGGCAAACACACCTTTCCACCAAAACGCAAGAACTGCTCTACGCTATAAATAAGTGTGGCGGGTGTCTGTTAAAACTCTGTTCTACCACCTTGTGTTAAGTACGGTTCGGTTTGCACGCTCGTTTTTGCCACGGACGTGCAAGATGTGGAATGAGCTTCCTCCTGAGGTATTCTCTCTTCAAAAAAAGTGCGAAAAGAGCTCTCCTTCAAAGCCGGCAATGCATTGACAACTCCTCTGATGATGCAAATGTCCATAGGCGACGGTGACTACTTTCCATCAGGTAGCCCGTCTGCCTTATCGCTGGGTTCAATTATATAAAAAAGTAGTCATTGCTAGCCACGGTACAAGCAATTTCATATGGAACAGGGTTTTTATCTGAAGTCAATCAGAGATGTGTTGTTATTCCTGAATCTGACAACTAAGAAGATTCCAATAGTTTATATGTTACAATCTATCAAGTCGTTTGGGCTGAAGCGTGTGCCAAAGAAATGGACGTATATATACTCCAAAACATCTACATGGGATATTGTCTATCATTACTTGTGGTGTCTATGTTTACGTGGTTAATAAAACACAGTTATTTCTGTTATAAATTGAATGCACTGTGCACTCCTCAAAGCTATCGTACGACTAGCGCGCATACGCTACATCACTAACGAGAGTTTTGATATTTTTCATGACTCTGTTTATACCCTCAAAAAGAAGTTCAATAATGAAATTTTATCTACCAAATCAATATAATCTAAATTATTCCACCCCTTATCTTTTGTTGATCGTCCCTGTAGCCTCGGGGTCAGAATAGGGCAACGGTATCCCCTGCCTGTCGTAAGAGGCGACTAAAAGGGGCTTCCGGGGTTGCAGACGGCTAGAGTGGGAGCTCGAACCGTTCGGTCAGGCAATCCCGGGAAGGACGGCGGTATGTGTGGTCGCATACCGTCGTAAAGACTGGACGGAGCGGTGGGCCCAGCCGCCCATCTGGGAGAAGCCCGATGGGGCAGCGCGCTCGGAGGATTCCGGTTGAAGTCGTTTCGAGATCCCGGAGTCCTCCTTTTCAGCGCCGAGGGCGGCCACCGGGGAGGTTTTAGTGCGGTAAAAAACCCACATAACCCTGCGTCCCTCCGACGGCGTCGGGTATCTTTTGAAGGTTTCCCCCTCGAAAACAAAAAAAAATCTTTTGTTGATATAGCTTATTTTTTTCTTAATGTTAGAACACGTATGATAGCAATTGATATACAATAATTGGCATTCATACTGAATCATTGTTTCATAAGATTGTTACATAATTTTTGTATGATATGCTGTTGATGTGTCAATAAATAAATAAATAAAACATCCTCTCACGCATTCGGGTAAAACATCACATGGACTTAGTTACTAGAATTGATCACTGTCGATACGCGAACTAAATAAAACCGATTGAGCACTGAAAAGCGAAATAGATCCACACATCAGTGACGTCATAAAGCCAATGGTCCCCCATTACTAGGGTAGAGAAAAATCCGGGAGAGATAGGATAATTTGTCAAAGGAATTGCCCGGACCGGATAGTGAAGGTCACAAAGAAATATTTATGTTGAAGAAATATTTTTGACTCGATCGGTTCAAAGACGATGTATTAAAATATGTAGGCGACGTCTACCATCATATAAAATATTGTCCGTTCACTACATAGTAAAAACCAAAGACGATGTCTGTCCCTATGTATGCTTAGATCTTTAAAACTACGCTACGGATTTTAATGCAGTTTTTTTTAGCTAGAGTGATTCCGTCCCTGTAGCTTCGGGATTAGAACAGGGCTATGGCATCCTCTGCCTGTCATAAGAGGCGACTAAAAGGGGCTTCCGGGGTCGCGGGCGGCGAGAGTGGAAGCTCAAACCGTTCGGTCAGGTAATCTTGGGAAGGACGGTATGAGACTAGATGGAGCGGCGGGCTCAGCCACCCATCTGGGAGAGGCAATGCGCTCAGAGGATTCCAGTTGCCTCCTTTGGAGATCCTAGAGTCCTCTTTGTAGAGCTGAGGACGGCTACTGGGGGGTTTTAGAGCGGTAAAAATCCCACATAACCCTGCGTCGCTCCCACGCTGTGGGTACCTTTTGAAGGTTTCCCCCTCGAGCAAAAAATAGAGTGATTCAAAAGAAGGTTTTTATCTGTAATACGTGTATAATATAGTGGAGAAACACTGATAAGTTTTGCCAGGTCAACTAGTGTGCAATAAATACGAGAGTTCATGAGGATGTTTGTTAATTTCTTGAACAAAAACTACCGGTCAGATTTCGCTGAAATTTGACACACGCATAGTTTACGAGCTACTTAGCTTAGTACTTTTCATTCTATATGAACATGGGTTCAATTTGAAGTCAATCACGTCACTCAAATCACATGAAAGTAACATGAAAGTGTGCCGGCAACCACACCCTTAAATTCATCGCTACCCTTAACTTGGAACTCTTCGGAAACCTTTCTGATACCTGCTCTTATCCACCATATACCACTTTTATAACCAGAACTTAGCAGAGCTCAACACAGCCCCCCCCCCCTAACGATCACTGATTCACCAGTGAGTCATGATATAGAGCGATATAGTGTTTAAAGTCCTTTAGGTCTCCGTAGTTAAGTTAAATAACCGGTAAATAACCGGTTAAGTGCGAACCGCGTGTGTTGTATGCAGTGGCGTAGCGCGGACCAATGTAGACCTGAGCAAACTCATATCAGCGAGGCCCTTTTGCATTACTCCATTTTATGGTGCCCTTGAAAAGCCTCTATCTCCTCCAAAGGCCTCGCGAGGCCCCCTTAAGCGCGAGGCCGTGGGCAATGGCCCATCGCGCCCATACCTGGCTACGTCACTGGTTGTATGGGATTTCCCTTTAATATTTGTTTAATTCTATTTTTAGTTTTTGTTGTTTTAGCAGAAACTGAAACACATCATTTCCACTGTTTGCCTATTCATGACACAGTCTGGAGACAGACAGATAACGGATTCTTAGATATTGGGTCCCGGTTTTACCCTTACAGTACGGAACCCTTTTTTTTTTGTTTTCGAGGGGGAAACCTTCAAAAGGTACCCGACGCCGTGGGAGCGATGCAGGGTTATGTGGGATTTTTACCGCACTAAACCCCTAGGTGGCCGTCCTCGGCGCTGAAAAGGAGGACTCCGGGATCTCGAAACGACTTCAACTTGAATCCTCCGAGCGCGCTGCCCCATAGGGCTCCTCCCACATGAGCGGCTGGGCCCACCGCTCCGTCTAGTCTTTACGACGGTATGCGACCACACATACCGCCGTTCTTCCAGGGATTGCCTGACCGAACGGTTCGAGCTCCCACTCTAGCCGTCTGCAACCCCGGAAGCCCCTTTTAATCGCCTCTTACGACAGGCAGGGGATACCGTAGCCCTATTCTGACCCCGAGGCTACAGGGACTACAGTACGGAACCCTAATTACATAAAACTCAGGCCATAAGATTGTAAGAACGATCCACAAGATCACAGTAAAGGCACATAAAGTGTAACTTCTCAAATTATTGTTAACTACATGTGAGATTCGGCCCACAACGATTAGTTAGAGGCCCGCGTTGTATTAACAGCGATAAGATTGCAGCGATAAGCTTTTTATCGGATTGAACTTTCAAATGAGCAGATTGTGGCGATATTTTATTTATCCGATTGAAGTAGGAAGCATGCAGTTCACCTGATGGTAAGTGGTTATTACCGTCCGTGGACATCTGTAAACAACTTCATATAGAATTTTGACAAGACTATGATACCACGTGATAGATCCAGTATACTTCGATCCATAAGGTACCTTCGCTGAAATGAAATGTAATGTCTGTACTTTGCATAGGCCTAAGTAGGCACTTACAAATTGTCAATTACATATATATTTTTTTACACTAGCATCGGATTGGAATACGACCTCAACTGAGAAGACCCGGCAAGAAACTCAGTGGGTTACATTGGTTATAAAAGTTAGCTCGAGTAATACGATCTCTAGCCTGAAGCAGTATTTCCATTTCGATGAAATGTGATTACCAGCTCACTTATGAAGCGACCATCTCAATCTTTGAGACTACAACGAATCTGTTATCAAACTCAGACAGAACTCTTGTTCAGTATTAACTTACGTTCATGGTGACAACGACGAGTGGCGACCACGTCTAGGCAAAAGGAGTGCAGGTCGCCCCCTACCAGATGGACCGATGACCTGAAGAAGACAGCGGGAAACCGTTGGATTCAGAGGACACAGGACCGGTTGGAGTGGCGCCATTTAGGGGAGGCCTATGTTCAGCAGTGGACATCAAAAGGCTGGATGGATGAAATACATGTTTGTTGGCAACTTCAGTCTTATATAAAAAACAGTCTGTTAAGCTATGAAACTTAGCAATAATAAAATAAACTCGCTACTAGCTTGTGATACAGCGACAGCCTTACAAAGACCTTAATTCCACGTTACGATCTGACTTACCAACTTTGGAAAAAGGTTTAAGACAATTTGACCCTTCAGACTTAAGATCTCTAACGACGCTACATAAAGACAATACATTTTATAACTGAACTTGCTTTTGAGTTCTAAGCTTTCAAAGATCGGATAGCTATTTATTTTTACAATCTTAATTACTTAGCTTGATAGTCGTTTGTCTGACAATCGTTTAAACAATTCTTGTGAAATGGAGAGCAATTTAATTTTTGGAAATTTTCGTATGGATTTATCTTCTTCTTTTCTCTTCTTTATAGAAATGATTGTTTGTCTGTATGTCCTCTATAGAATCGTAAACTATTCATTTGATCATGTGATGATCTTTAGCAAAAATGTTGTTCAAGAGTTCGCGAAGAATTTCCTAATAACTAATTAAACAAACGTATATTACAATTACGTATGCTGTGTGTGTGTCTTTGTGTGTGTATGTGTGCGCGTGTATGTTATAAATATCCATCCATCCATCCATCAGCCTTTTGATGTCCACTGCTGAACATAGGCCTCCCCTAAATGGCGCCACTCCAACCGGTCCTGTGCCCTCTGAATCCAACGGTTTCCCGCTGTCTTCTTCAGGTCATCGGTCCATCTGGTAGGGGGGCGACCTGTACTCCTTTTGCGTAAACGTGGTCGCCACTCGAGGACCTTCCTTCCCCATCGGTTATCGGTCCTGCGAGCGATGTGGCCGGCCCATTGCCAATTTTGAGAGCTATGTCGGTAAGCTTCGTTCGTCTACGGTTTTCATCGTTGCGAATCATGTCTCGTAGCGATATGCGATATGTTACAGATATATATTATGTTAAATAAGTAATAACAATTATGGAATTATTAAGATTATGGAATTATTAAGATTATACTTCAAAAGTAAGGTCTACCATTGAAATTAAAATGTTTGCTTCTTATATATTCTCACTGATAACTCGATAACGAAAGTTTAATGAGCCTTTTGTCGGCTCGCTTCCAAGATTTATAATTAAAATATTTTTCATATTTGTTTCATTGCAAGCGCTCGGTGTAATTTATGATATCTTCGTTGTAATGCGTATTTCCTACTTACAATATCTTAATATAAGAATTCGTAAAAAGCCATAAACTCAGACCAAAAAAATAGACCGTCTTATAACTTGTGCTATATGCAATTGAAACAAAATTTGCAGTTTTTTTTTATCTGATTGAAGTAGCAAACGAGCATGCAGTCCATCTGATGGTAAGTGGTCACTAGCGCCCATGGACATTTGTAATGAACTTCATACAGAACATGGGTTCCAACTGAAGTCACATCTGAATCAGTTGCGTTGCTACACCGGAG
>CATIWX010000125.1:0-55496 GCA_949699795.1 Spicauda simplicius
CTAGTGCGAATTGGTAGACGGTTATAAGGTAAACAATCTTAAAAAATACAAAATAAAAACAATATTAAATAATGTTAGAAATTATTAAAACGTATTTTTATTACAAAGCGGAACGCAGAAGCTATATTTTTAAATCTTACACTATAATATAATTTGCTTGTTTTTGAAGGTAGACAACTCGCCAATTTGAATATATCGACAAGCTTTGCCTATAAATACCAGTTAAACTACTTTGACACAGTTCTACTGCAATGACATAACTTTTCACTTCAATACTTTTATATTGCTAGCCTTTCGACCGCGATTTATATCGTAACATAATCATATTATTATTGAATCTGAACGTTGTATGTTGTACATATCACGTTCAGATTCAATAACAAAATGAACGTTTATTATGTTATACATATATAAAACTTCTGATCCGATACAGAAAATTCGGCCCAGTTACAGTTTATATCCGGGAATAAGACTTTTTATTAAGATTACATAATTATATAATATTTTTTTAGAAAACTGTGATATTTATTACATAAAGGGTTAGAACCTTAATAGTACTTTTATAGTGCCGATTCTAGTATATCGTGAGTTGATGGCGGATAAAAATATCACAATAATATTTCTCTTGAGAACCCGCGTGGCGGAGCGGGTACCATACCGGTCTGACGCGCAATGGGTTCTGAGTTCGATTCCCGGCCAGACAGGTATCTGAATGATGAGTTCATGTTCTGGGTGTCTGTGTATTCGTCTTGAAAATCCTAGTGTGGGGCTATGAGTGTAGAGAGCATGTTTTTTTATTACTTACACATTTTCAATTTCTTTCACCGCACAAACATTAAGTCCATTCAGATGAATTCATGGCTACTTGTTTTTAGGCCATCCTATTGCATAATAAATTTATCTTATGAAATGTAACAACTGATTGGTAGTTTGTTTCATACTTAAATGCTAACATGGTCAAACAAGGTAGATTTGTTTCACCGTAAAATACATATTAAGTACACAAATGTTTATATAAATAACTCTACATATTTCTTACCATGTGACAGCTATGTGACTGATATTTGTGAAAACTTTTCAAAGGATATTCGATGTACAGTTTTCCACACGCTTGCGGATTTAGGGTAGCTCTCCACTGAAACAGCTAAGCAGTGTGTGAGATTGAACGAAATTTATCTGTGTACAAAGAAACATAGGTCTCCAAGGTGGTAGATCCAGTGTAGTTCGACCGGAGAAGTACCGCCGCCACACCTATTTCTAGCGTGAAGAGTTTCTTGCGTTTCGATAGAAGGTTGTGGTTGCTGGCACATTTTCACTGTGGGTGCCGGCACACGTTCATATGAGGTGACCATCATAGTCCTCGGGAGTAGCAACGCATCTGTTATTGACTTCAGATGGAACCGATGTTCTTTATGTAGTTGATTACAGATGTCCATGGGCGGCAATGACAACATACCATCAGGTAGACTGCATGCTCGTTTGCTACTTCAGTCAGATAAAAATAAAAAGCCGTAGTAGGTTCTTCTATGCTCCGTTCCTATTTCTGCGTCTTCAAAACAAAGCTTGTTTATGATCCTTAGCTCGCGTACGTAGCTTCAATCTTAAATATATTAAAATTATAACCTTGTTGTCAAACATATGATTATAAAGAGTAAATATAAAGAAATGAGTCCATTGCTGGACATAGGCCTCCCCTAATGGACAATTTTAACACTCTCGCACATATGAGATGGAAAGATACCCTTAAATGCGGGTACGACATGTGACTAATGGTGGGATTAGAACTCACGACTGGCAGTTTCAACAACAAACTGTTTATCTTTAGATACTTATAAAACATTGTCATCACAACTATATATGTATTCTAAATTTCAGCTCAATCGAACAATGAGAAGTGGGTTAAATTCAGGTTGCAAGATTTGACCTAAACACACATACTTACATACTTACACACAAACATTGTAAGATAAATAAAAGCTTTAAAAGAACAAGGCTTAGCTACGATTCTTAGCTCGTGTTATCACCAATCTTCAGCTCGTATCCCCCTTCATTTGAAAATGATAACCTAGTTACTAGACCTATGAAAATAGGGTTTTTATCTATAAATTAAAGAGTCCTTTGGTGGACATACGGTGCCCTTCATGGAGATTTTTTTCTAATAATATAATTTATTTAAGCTTAGCCAACTCCATAGCTTAGCTCTCTCGCACATATGAGATGGATAGCTACCCTTAAATGCGGGTACGACATGTGACTAATGGTGAGATTAGAACTCACGACTGGCAGTTTCAACAACAAACTGTTTATCTCTAGAGACTTACAAAACACATCATCATAATGTGTATGAATAATATAGCTTTCCTACTACACTTAGCTCGCATTCGTTGCTTCAATCCTTGGCTCATATCTTTCCGTATAAAAAACAAGGCTTAGCTATAATCCTTAGCTCATGTACTTATCACCAATATTCAGCTCGTATCCCCTTCATTTGAAAACCATAACCTAGTTACTAGACCTGTGAAAAAAAGGGTTTTTATATATAAATTAACGAGTCCTTTGGTGGACATAGGGTGCCCTTCATGAATATTTTTTTCAATTTATACTATCTAATTTATTTAAGCTTAACCAACTCCATAGCTTAGCTCTCTCACACATATGAGATGGAAAGATACCCTTAAATGCGGGGACGACATATGACTAATGGTGGGATTAGAACTCACGACTGGCAGTTTCAACAACAAACTGTTTGTCTTTAGATACTTATAAAACATTGTCATCACAACTATATATGTATTCTAAATTTCAGCTCAATCGAACAATGAGAAGTGGGTTAAATTCAGGTTGCAAGATTTGACCTAAACACACATACTTACATACTTACCCACAAACATTGTAAGATAAATAAAAGCTTTAAAAGAACAAGGCTTAGCTACGATTCTTAGCTCGTGTTATCACCAATCTTCAGCTCGTATCCCCCTTCATTTGAAAATGATAACCTAGTTACTAGACCTATGAAAATAACGTTTTTATCTATAAATTAAAGAGTCCTTTGGTGGACATACGGTGCCCTTCATGGAGACTTTTTTCTAATAATCTAGTTTATTTAAGCTTAACCAACCCCATAGCTTAGCTCTCTCACACATATCAGATGGAAAGGCACCCTTAAATGCGGGCACGACATGTGACTAATGGTGGGATTAGAACTCACGACTGGCAATTTCAACAACAAACTGTTTGTCTTTAGATACTTATAAAACACATCATCATAATGTGTATAAATAATATAGCTTTCCTACTACACTTAGCTCGCATTCGTTGCTTCAATCCTTGGCTCATATCTTTCCCTGTAAAAAACAAGGCTTAGCTATAATTCTTAGCTCATGTACTTATCACCAATATTCAGCTCGTATCCCCTTCATTTGAAAATCATAACCTAGTTACTAACTAGACCTATGAAAATAAGGTTTTTATATATAAATTAAAGAGTCCTTTACTGGACATAGGGTGCCCTTCATGAAGATTTTTTTCAATTTATACTATCTAATTTATTAAAGCTTAGCCAACTCCATAGCTTAGCTCTCTCGCACATATCAGATGGAAAGGCACCCTTAAATGCGGGTACGACATGTGACTAATGGTGGGATTAGAACTCACGACTGGCAGTTTCAACAACAAACTGTTTATCTCTAGAGACTTATAAAACATACCATAAATCACTAGCAGGACTAGCGTGTCAACGCAGTACTGAAAATTTTCTTATAGACTGTATCCCTTTCATTCAACTCATATTTTACTAATTAGTCACTAAAGTTAAAAGATAAATGACCAAAGTTTCGTGAATAAAGTATTTACGTTGGTTTTTGACAAATTTTGAAATACAGATTGTAGTGTACTTAGCGTGAACGAAGTTACGATGAAGTATTTGCTTTAATCTACACTTCGTGAAATCATATCATCATACTATTACTAATATTATAAAGGCGAAAGTTTGTGAGTGAGTATGTTTGTTACTTCTTCACGTCTAAACGGCTGGAGCGATTTTTATAATATTTGGTAGAGAGTTAGCTGACACTTTAACATATAAATGTTACTTTTTATTGGAGGAAAATATCTTATTCCCACGGGACAATCGATACATCGTTTTTTTTAATGCGAGCAAAGCTACGAGGTTCAGCTAGAGTTTTACTAATTACGTACGTATACCCTTGTATGACCTATGAGCAAAGGTCTCCTCTACGAACTACTGGAGCATACTCCACCACGATGATCCAATACAAATAGGCCCAAAGCAGTATTGACTTTTTTATTCGATTGAAATAGCAAACAAGCAGTGATAGCCTAGTAGTTGGAACATCCCCTTTCGATCGGGAGGTTCGAAGTTCAAACGCACCACAGATTTTTCTAATATTATGTGCGTATTAGTAATTAATTATCAGTGATTTTCGGTGAAAGAAAACATCGTAAGAACACCCGAGAACTCTTAAAAAAAGTTCTGGGAGGTGTGTGAAATCCACCAATTCGCACTTGCCCAGGGCGGTGGACTATGGCCTATAACTTTCTCATTCCGAGAAAAGACCCGTGCCCAGCAGTGGGACAATAATGGGTTGAGGACGAGCAAACGAGCATGCAGTCTACTTGATGGTAAGTGGTAAGTGCCGCCCATGGACGTTTGTAAGCAACTTTATATAAAACAGGGTTTTTCTATCTGAAGTAAATCATAGAGTCATTAGATTAGTCAAATGGTCTTCTTATATGAGGTAAGCCGGCAACCACACCCTTCCACCGAAATGCAAGACCCTGTACCAAAAATAAGCTATTGAAATTGGGAAAACACAAATGAATATTAGACGTTTTCGATATTAATTCACACTTGCCCCAAGCCTCGCAAAATATAGATAATGTTTTCAGCAAAAACCCTTTATTGAAGGTCCATTTGACCTAACCCGTCACTATAATCCAGGGTCGGTGAAGACAAATATTTGTTCAAAACAAACATTAATTCAAGTTTGGACCAGAGACACATAAATTCCCTGATCTATTAATATAGGGGATTACGACACCTTTTGTTTGTATATTTAATTTAATATGTGTGTTACAAAAACAATAACATTTAAAAGGAATAAGTAGTACAAATAATATATTCGATTTGCAAGCAACGATAGGAAACCAACTTTTAAGAGGAAAGTATTTTTTATACGTACTACAGAGGTAGCAACTAACAACCGAACATGCAGTCCACCTGACGGTAAGTGGCGACTGCCGCCCATGCCGCATCTTTGCTCGTGTTAAAGCCCTTAAATAAATATCAAAGATTTTTGATTTCTTTTCTTTTTATCTTACTGAAGTAGCAAACGAGCGTACAGTCCACCTTATCATCATAAGTGGTAACTGCCGCTCATGGACACCTGTAATCAACTTCATACAGATCATGGGTTCTATCTGAAGTCAATCACAGATGCGCTGCTACTCCCGAGGACTAGGATGGTCGCCTGACATAAAAGTGTGCCAACAACCACACCCTTCTATCGAAAAGCAAGAACTGCTTCACGCTGAAAATATGTGTGGTGGTGGTACTTCCCCGATCGAACTACACTGGTTCTACCACCTTCAAAAAGGTGAATTCAGAATATTCATTCAGAAAGAAATGAATCAAGATGATTCATTAGGTAGTTGAGGCAAAAACCGTAACAAACTTACATTCACATTAATAATATCAGTAGAGATGATACAAAAAATCATCTTCTCCCATAGTTATTATTTCTAATCGGAGGCGCCATATTTAAAAATACATTTATAGAACCTATGTTACGTTAAAAATACATATTATAACATGTCACTTCGACAATTCAGGCAGTATCCAAAGTCATACGCTCAAAAAAATTGCCCTCCTTTGCTGCAGTCAGGTGCTTAAATCACATTCTCACGTCACATTGCTTAAATTTCCGTTTTTATAGTGAACGCCATTTTCCATATCTCCTAAATTACATCAGAGGTAACTCACAGGAATCGATATCACAGCCTGACAGTAAACACTTAACTAAGCTGAATACGTGCCAAAAAGTATAAATTACGTACTTGCTAAGACAGATTTTTGCTTACGGCTTTTGCGTGTGTAGATAAAAATAATAAGGGTGGTGAGACAGATACTCTTATTTGAATAAGTAAGTAAATAATGATAATCTTTTAGAATATACTCGTATTATCGGTGCTATTTTATTAAACAAAAAATGTAAAAGCTGCGATTTATTAACAAAAAAAAAATTAAAAAACGAATTATAGTGTTTTGCGTATTAATCAATATTTTGTTATATCAGGGGTAATCCTTGGTTCGTCTTTGAAGGAATTCTGCTCAATAACAGTAGTGTTAAGCAGCAGTAGTGGCCACTTACCGACGGGTTGACATCATGCTCGTTTGCTGCTTCTATATATTTTATTTTTTTATTTCATATATTCTATTATTTTTTTCTAGCATAAAGCATTTTTTTCTGATTGTAGTAGCAAACAAGCATGCAGTCCACATGATGGTAAGTGGTCAATGCCGCCCATTGACATCGATGAGCAACTTTAAATACAACATGGGTTCTATCTGAAGTCTATTACCAATGCTTTGCTACTCCTGAGGACTATGATGGGCGCCTCATATAAAAGTGTGCCGGCAACCACACCCATCCATCGAAACGCAAGAAATGCTTGACACTCAAAAAAGGTGTGGCGGCGGTTCTTCCGCGGTTGAACTACACTGGTTCTACCACTTGTAGTTCTTGCGTTTCAGTGAAACGATGCGGTTGCCGGTTCACATTTATATCAGGCGACCATCTTAGTCTTCGTGAGTTGCAACACATATGTAATTGAGATTCAGATAGAACCCCTATTCAATGTAAAGTTGCTTACAAATGTCCATGGGCGGTAGTGCCCACTTACCATCACGGGGACTGAAGGCTAGTTTGCTACTTCAGTCGAATAAATAATAATAATATAATTCGTACGAGTAGAGAGTTTTCAAGCTATAATAAGGAAAAGTGTAGCTTTAGTGATGCAGAGGGTGCGAGACAGTACCAACGGTCTTCTGAACACAATATTTTACCACGTGAACTGCCCGATGATGAGACACTGGAATGCATGCCACATGCTTTCTCAAAGGTTATGTTAATGTTAATTTTTGATATTTAATGTTAAGTAGGTATTTAATTTTATTTCATCACTAACTTAAGCAATAAGTATTTTACTAACAAAATATGGATCTTGTCCGAAATAAAGAATTATTATTTTTTCAATTTAATAAAAGGCTATTTTCATCAGACAGCGGATTTATCCGAAGTGGTGTGGTCTTCGCTAAACTATTTATTGGCTTTCGAACTGTCGAGATGAGTTGTGAGGAGTTTGGTCGAGCGATTGCGAAACTTGGTCGCTACGATAATACTTGTGAAGCCAGGACACTAAGTTCTTGATCTAATAGATTTTGATCCTAAGAAGTGTGGAAGTAAAGTAATTAATTTCTAAGCCTTATTACTTGCTCATACTAATTTTAGCTTTTACATAAGTATGGATCTCAGTTTTAGCTTTTAACTTGAAGTTATGTGTGAAACACATAGTTTGATATTAAAGTATGGTGACGTTGGGTAATGTGTTATTGGAGGTTTTCTGTCTGTTGTATTGTAAAAACAAAACTTGTATTTATTGCCAGGAATTTATTGTAGGTACTACTAATAACCTCTTTTCTTGGGGAAGTCGGTTAAAAAGAGTAAGTCGCTTTCAATTTTCTTGATACTTTTCATTTTATCATGTATCATTCCTTGTATTCATTAACATCACAAAAAACTATCACAACACATCTCAAAAAAGCTATTTTATCAAGAGAGTCTAGAAATCTTCTTAATGTATGAAGTTAACAAACAATAATATAAATATTGAAAGGAAACGACACTTTTGTCAGTGCATCAAGTTTTAAATGGTAAGTTTTTTTGGTGTAAAAATTATATCTTTCAATTCAAACTGATTATTGATAAATTTTGCCAAAGGGCGTATATGTTGGCTGTTGGCGGCAGGTTGGCGTTAAATTTTGTGTATGCTGCAATTAACTAGCCTCTAGGTACTTACAATACAATCACAAACTGTCCGTGGGAGGGCACTGGTGACTTGTATCACAGGCTTGGAAAAGCCTACAACAGGCACCAGGCTCTCACTATTACTGATTACTGTATTGTCCTAATATGTACGCCTAGTTGCAGCCTAGTACATAAGACCTTCTGTGAGAGCAAATAAACGTTATTATTACGTGCATTCATGCGAAGCGACTAATACAGGGACAGGTAAAACAATAAAACATTGAAATAACATTCACATTTTTATTAAATATACGTAGACTTTCGCCAAAGAAATCAAGTGATATTCGACAGAGTTGAGCCGAGATGTCTTTGGGGCCACTTGACATTTTTTATTCTCCGTGTATTTCGCCTTTTCCCAGCCACAAAACTTATTACTCTGGGCCCTAAATTGTACCCGTCGATTTGAACGCATGAATTGAAAAAGTTAAACAAAGACCTGTGACTTTCGTCGTAACTAATTTTTATTCCGTTTTTATCACCAACTATCATAACAGCAGGGAAATAACACTTAAACAGTATTCTTACACTCATAACCCCACACTAGGATTTAATCCTGTATCGTGTACAAAGTCAAATACACTTACACCCAGACCCAGAACAAGAATCTAAATTCATTATTTAGACAAATGTCTGGCCGAGGATCGAACTCGTTACTGACTGCGTTGTATGGTAACCGCTCCACCACGCAGATCGTCAAATAATGTGAAGATTACAAATTAAAATATTTATATCTCAATAAATATTCTGATTTAATAACGCAGAGCATAAACTACTGAAACTATAATAATGAAATTTAGATAATAAGTTCATTATATAACATGAGCAACTACTAAGAAAGAGTTCTGTACCCCTAAGGAGGATAGTTTGTATTATTTTGTATTAGTTGACCCGGCGAACTTAGTTCCGCCAAAAGTCAAAAATCAAAAATTTATCAGTGTTCATCTACTACATTATGCATGTAATATATATAAAAACCTTCCTTTTGAATCACTCTATCTATTAAAAAAACTGCATTAAAATCCGTAGCGCAATTTTAAAGACCTAAACATACATAGGGACAGACAACGGGAAGCGACTTTGTTTTATACTATGTAGTGACTATTCTCAGCACAAATGAAGTATAGTTTGTTTAATATAAATAGCTCTATGAGCTAATTATATGAAACTTGAGCCTCATGTATAGAGAGGAGAATATATAGGGGAGATCCGGGATTATGGCAGAAACGCACGAGTACATAGTATGCGTACATGCTTTTTTTCTCACAACTCAGCGTTTTCTTGATTTGAATTTTTTGCCTTACGTTTCTCGTTCAGATTATCTCGGTATATTTTTTTGTTACTTTAAGAGTATTCTGCTTTTACTTCCTCTTTACTTTCTAAAAGAAACGTAGTAGGTACCACAAATCATGTATGTTTTTACATTGTTAATATTTATTATTACTTACTTATTTTAATATTTACCTATACGAGTATCTATACATATGTACGGACGATACTTTTGTTCGTCCATCAATCATACAAAAAGAACTACTTAACAACTAGATACTGGAGCTAACTTCCACTACTATGTAAAAAAACATGATTGAAAAAAAATAACAACATAAAAAAAAGACAAACCCGCTGAGTTTCTTGTCGGATCTTCTCAGTTAAGGTCGTGTTCCGATCCGGTGGTAGTGTAAAAAAATATGTGTAACTGACAATTTGTAATTGCCTCCGTAGGCCTATACAAAATAAAGACATTTTATTATAGTGTATATATAAAATGTCTTTATTTTGTAGTAGACATTCAAATAGTGTTGAAAAATGAGTTAAAGGCGCATTTTTATAAATACTTGTTTCGTTTAAATAAAGCTATTTTAATTCAATTAAGGTTTGAATTAAATTCAATTCAATTTAATTCAAACCTTAATATCATGACCATCTTAATATAAAGTCATCAAACATATTTTTAGGACTTCCAGTGGTTTGGTAAAGTGAAACTTAAATAAGTCACAATTTTTTCCCCTTAAATAAATTAACTTAACTCGTGTGCTTTATTAAATCCATGCAGACAGAGTCGCGGGTAAAGCGTAGTATATGGGTATGCCGTGCAAGTTCCACTAAGAAGGCTTAGTTCTACAAGTCTGCCTAACTTAATATACCCAAAATATATTACAAAGTTTCATATCCCCACAGTAGGATTTTCTCCAGTGCCGTGGGCACCATGGAAACACACAAGATGAATACACACTCAGACCCAGAACACAAATCTAAACTCATCATTCAGATACCTGGCTGTCAATGAATCGAACCCGGGACTCTTTGCGCGTCAGACCGGTATGGTAACCGCTCCGCCGCTCGGGTCGTCAATAGTTTCTTTATTATGGTTTGAAGATATTTATAGTAAGAGATAGAGAAGTAGTCTCTTTTGCCTACTGTATTATAGTTTAAAGATATAGCAAGAGAAACATACTTATCCAGGCAGCACATTTGTGACTGACTTTAGGCGAGACTAAAGCAATGTAAGAGAGAGCAGTGATAGCCTGATGGTTGAAACTTGCCCTCTCGATCGGAAGGTCCGAGGTTCAAACTCGGGGACGCACCACTGATTTTTTTTAAATGATGTGCGTATTGAACATTAATTATCATTGCTTTTTGGTGAAGGAAACATCGTGAGGAAACCTACACACCCGAGAGTCCTTTAAAAAAAGTTCTACGAGGTGTGTGAAGTCTACCAATCCACAGTTGACCTGCGCGGTGGACTATGATCTATAACTCTTTCATGAGAGCCCATGCCCAGCTGTGGGACAATAATAGGTTGACGAAAGAAAAAACAATATTTTAAATGCTAACGCTATATACATATAAAATGAACAAGGTACATTATCCCTAATTATCGTAACAAAAAAATTATCCTATTAGTTTTGGTACTTTGTTATTAAATTCTTTGTTATTTCGTATTTCATTTTTCATAATTTTTCAGTGAAATAATAAAAATCATGTTTGTACAGCCTAACAGCCAACTAAAATCCTTAATATTCCTTGTATCAAGTTTAATAAGTGTTCCGCACAGACCATAGTTTTACAGCATGTTAGTTATAAATCGAATACCTGCATCTAACATGTGTTAATTCATAATCGTAACATCGTATAGCCGTAGTAAATCACTTGTTAGGTGTAGGTATAAATGGACTAGTATATAAGACTAGAATATAAGAATCTATTGTATCGTGCTGTAAAATGAACCGTTTATTGTTACCGTTAATATGTATTAGTTTTAAATCGGTATAAGTTTATATAGAATCGTGAAGAGCCGTTAAACACACTATTATATCGTAATTTTAGAAAGTTTAAAGGACCCATAGCGTCCGTGGGAAACGAAGCAGCGACCGGCGCACATGTTTAAGAGAGAATGGGTTTTTGTTTGAAACGTATTTAAAAGGGCAAATTCAAAAGAAATTATCGGAAATAATCCCATAAATTTGGGCAACAGGATTTAAGTGTCTTTTTAACATGGGTTTTCGCTGGAACGAGACTCATAAATAAAACAAAAACCCTTAAGACAATGGATCTCGAATCGTTATTTGAAACTTCCATAGTTTCAAGTGAACATGTGCGGCCGAGGACCCCGGACCTATGCCGACGTCCAACAGTGGATACCTGATCGGAGCCCATTTAGAAATTAAAACGTATCCGTGTCTATTTAGGCTCATAATCGGCTGTAATAGTTTTCGTAGTGTTTTTAACGGCCATCGAGTTTAACAGTGGAAGGGGAAAGCTGGACGCGTCATAGAATTGTATAAAACCGAGACGCATCCAGCCGGGAGTGACTTCCCCTGTGTTACTTCCCCTGTGTTACTTCCTCTGTGTTACTTCTGTATAGTTATTTCTCTGTTGTTATTACCGTGTAACAAGTAAAGTAAATTCTGTAAACTTTAAGTAAATTCTGTAACGTAAAAGTAAATATAAGTGCAAAGTGTTTTTATCAAGTAATATAGAATAAGTGACAAATACAACGAGAATTTGAGTAAGATCAAACCATTATATAACATTGCATGCAAAGTTTATTATTATTGTATTTCTATTTAAATTAGTACGTAAATAAACCAGATCGTTAAACCGTTTCATTAGTCTACCTTCAACAATTACACCGCCCCTACAGTCTAATCGTGGTACTTTCCCGCATATCGTAGATCCTTATAGAATCGTTGTTAAATTGAAATTCTGCGAGTGCGGGTGCTGTACATGTTGGTCCTTCGAGCCGGATATTAAAACGTGAACCTTAGGTGTAATTGTTAGGTACTGGTTTATTTACTAAAAGAGTATTTGTTGTGTAATTAAATCGACGTAGTCAGAACCATGCCTGTAACACGAAGCATGTCAGGCCGAAAGGAGTGCTCTGTGGCTCGCAGCCAGGACCAGGACGCCACGGGTGCCGGTCCTTCGGGCTCGGGTGATATCGTTTCCACAGAGGCCTCCCGGATGACAACAAATACAGGCACATCGACTACAGTAAACACAACAAATACCACTGAAGCAAATAGAGGCACAAATTTAACACAGGGGAGTCAACCGAGATCGAATGCAGGTTCAAAGGGTAAGTCTTTCAGGTTAGCATGCGCCAGAAAGGAGGTCGCTCGAGCAGAGGCCTTAATGGCCGCAGCTAATGCTAGGTTAGCACAAGCAACTCTGGCCTGCATAGAGGCTGAAGATGATGAGAGCGACACAGCCACGGAGACAGACCGCGCATCAATGGTTCGTGAGTGGGTAGAGCTCACATCAATCGTGGCACCCCAGGAGTCGGCACCTCACATTGTTCCAACGCCGCCGGCACCTGAGGTACAACTGGGGTCGGCAACACACACTGTTTCAACGCCGCCGGCACTGGTAAGTAAGCCTCCCGCACCAACCATAGAAGTCGCAGCTGCTCCGAGAACACCGTCGGATTTGTCAGCGCTCGCCACCGCATTTGCGGAAGCGATAAGAGGGCCGTCGAGGTACAGTATAGAGTTACCTATTTACGACGGGAATTATGGCGAGTGGCTGCACTTCAAGGCTGCGTATAACAACTCTCAGCGGCATTTCAGCAAGGAAGAAAACCTGGAGCGACTTAGGAAAAGCCTTCGTGGGGAGGCAAGAGAATCGATGGGTAACTTATTTTTAGGAAACACCGATCCCGAGGAGGTTATGTTATTATTAGAAGCGCAATACGGACGACCGGACGCGCTATTGTCGTTGGAGCTACAGAAACTCCGAGACCTACCGAAGATGGGTGAAACCGAAAGAGACCTCTGTATGTTTGCAAGTAAAACTAATAGTGTCGTGGCAACCATACGAGCTCTAAATAAAATAGAATATATGCAGAACCCGGAGGTAAGTAATAGTATAGTAGAAAAACTACACCTCGCTCTAAAATTCAGGTGGTATGATTATGCCCAGTCTAGACCCACGAAGGAACCCGAACTGCAAAAACTCGCTGAATTTTTACGTCGGGAAGCCAGCCAGTGTAGTAAGTATGCACCGTTAATATTTAAGAAAGATACGCCTACCGCACAGCCAGCTCGTCCAAACAGACGGTTTCAGCGAACACACACACAAACGCTACCTCAATCGCAACCAGAATACAAATCAAAGAAGGCGTGTGTGTTGTGTGACGAAAATCACGAAGTTGCTCAGTGTAATAAATTAAAAAAGGCAAGTATTGATGACAGGTGGGTATTAGCACGTCAATATAAACTATGTTTTAGATGTTTACGTTACAGAACGACGAGTCACCGTTGTAAATATAAGCCTTGTGGCATAGATGAGTGTAAGGGGTCACATCATAGTCTCCTGCACCCATCGCGCAAGGATGAATCGAAAGAGGTGGTTATGTCGGCACAGAAATTGGTAAGTACACCGCGTGCATATTTAAAGATAATACCGGTGGAGCTCACAGGCCCTAAAGGAAGTGTAAAAACGTACGCCTTGCTTGATGAGGGGTCTACAGTTACACTTGTAGACTCTACAATCGCAAAAACTATCGGAGCGAAGGGACCGGTTCAGCCTTTCACCATAGAGGGCGTGGCTGGCACCTGCATCGACGCCCACAACTCAAGCAAGGTAGAGCTTCAAATAAAAGGTATGTATCACCATATGCATCATAGAATAAACGCGCACACCATCGATCGATTGAAGCTGTCGCCGCAAACCATAGGTAAGTCTAGCGTAAACCAATGTCGTCACTTGCAAGACATCGAGGAGCAGCTCGTACAAGATAGCGCCACTCCCAAGGTACTCATCGGTCAAGACAATTGGAACTTAATCGTGTCTAGAGCTATTAGAATCGGACCGAGAGATCGACCAGTGGCATCACTCACAGAGTTAGGATGGGTACTACATGGAGTGGATAATAATCACAAGCAACGCGTCCACTTCTTATATCGTGCGACGGTTACCCAGACAGGTGAGTGTTCTAATGATATATTAGATAACGAAAACGAAAGGCATTTTGAGTTAAATAATAAAGAAAAAACGTCACGTCGACCTCATAGCGAATGGAGCTCATTAAAGAAAACGCATAACAGATTGCCGCGCTATGAATCGAGTTTATTATGGCGGCGCGACGAGCGCCCTATGCCAATTAATCGCAATAAGAATTTAAAACGTAATTATATTAAGTTTAAAGATGAGAAACTTTCAGATAAAGATCCAGCGTGGCGAGAAACGATCTCAAAACGGCCACCGGTACCGAGGCCGCCTACAGCTCCGGCCGCGCATGTTAAACGCGACTACATTCCCATCGAAGGGAAATACCGGAACCGAACGGAGCAGGTGTGGGTAAAGGTGCACAAGCAGCAGTACCTCCCCAAGGAGTGGAAGCTTACACCGGCGGGAGAACCGCGCCGCGCGACAGTGGTATAAGATATTAGGATCACACGGTATTGTATCGTTTAAATTTATTATAATCGCCGCTACTGAAGTCGTCATAAAGCAGATTAGTCGTAAAGTATTGTATATAAGATTAAATTTCGTATAATTAATTACCGTAAAAGGGTTCACCGGATAACAAAGCAAGCCAGCAGTGTCAGACGGATGTCACTCTTAAATTAAACCGTATATCGCTAGGATACATCGTCAACTGCATAATAGTGGAGTAAAGTAGTAGCTAATAGTACTACAACTTATGGGTGATTTTACTGCACCCAGTAGTACGAATCGTGTTGAAAGACTGCTTACTTTACCACGAAACGTCGGGCTATGCCATCCGAACTGGTGACCTACCGAAAGATTGTGTCTCGCATCACGAGAGAGCAATTAAGTTCGTCGTTATAGAATATTTTCGTTAAGTATAACCATCGATCGTTGTTATGAAATAAGATACTTCGCCTTGTTTATATCTCACTTCCAGGACGGTGCATTGGAGACTGCGACATCACTGTCCGTGGAATCCGCGATGATGGCAGTATGGCGCATGCTGGCGCACCGCGTGTGTCACAGAGAAGATTCAAGCAACAACGGCACAATCGCGCTGACTAATTGGGTGGCGCAAGGGACCGCATAGTGCATTCTGTGATGACCGCACTCAGCGCCACACTCAACGAGCGACGGGAACAGCACATCCGCGGGCAAAGTTTACGCATCGGGGAAACATTACAACAAAACATATATCAAGGAGAAATCGAGGCAACATACTCTAGGGTGGACGACATTGTGAAATCGTAAACGTCCGCACTAGCAACGAGGTACAGCGGCAAACGGCGAAGAGAAGCATGTGAATCGAAAAGAGGCATCGAAGCAACTAACCCTGGCGTGGACGACATTGTGAAATCGTAAACGTCCGCTCTAGTAACGGGGTACAGCTTCAACCAAAGCAAAGAAGCGTATAAATCGAAACAATCAACGAAGCGACCAACCTGAAGTGGACGACATCGTGACAACCGTAGACGTCCTTACTAGCACCGAGATACTGCGACGACAGGCGAAGAAAACCGTGTGGATCAGAAAAGCGGAACCAAATGTAGCTATAACGCAGAGCGTTATACCGGCGGGAGAAATGTTCCGCACAGACCATAGTTTTACAGCATGTTAGTTATAAATCGAATACCTGCATCTAACATGTGTTAATTCATAATCGTAACATCGTATAGCCGTAGTAAATCACTTGTTAGGTGTAGGTATAAATGGACTAGTATATAAGACTAGAATATAAGAATCTATTATATCGTGCTGTAAAATGAACCGTTTATTGTTACCGTTAATATGTATTAGTTTTAAATCGGTATAAGTTTATATAGAATCGTGAAGAGCCGTTAAACACACTATTATATCGTAATTTTAGAAAGTTTAAAGGACCCATAGCGTCCGTGGGAAACGAAGCAGCGACCGGCGCACATGTTTAAGAGAGAATGGGTTTTTGTTTGAAACGTATTTAAAAGGGCAAATTCAAAAGAAATTATCGGAAATAATCCCATAAATTTGGGCAACAGGATTTAAGTGTCTTTTTAACATGGGTTTTCGCTGGAACGAGACTCATAAATAAAACAAAAACCCTTAAGACAATGGATCTCGAATCGTTATTTGAAACTTCCATAGTTTCAAGTGAACATGTGCGGCCGAGGACCCCGGACCTATGCCGACGTCCAACAGTGGATACCTGATCGGAGCCCATTTAGAAATTAAAACGTATCCGTGTCTATTTAGGCTCATAATCGGCTGTAATAGTTTTCGTAGTGTTTTTAACGGCCATCGAGTTTAACAGTGGAAGGGGAAAGCTGGACGCGTCATAGAATTGTATAAAACCGAGACGCATCCAGCCGGGAGTGACTTCCCCTGTGTTACTTCCCCTGTGTTACTTCCTCTGTGTTACTTCTGTATAGTTATTTCTCTGTTGTTATTACCGTGTAACAAGTAAAGTAAATTCTGTAAACTTTAAGTAAATTCTGTAACGTAAAAGTAAATATAAGTGCAAAGTGTTTTTATCAAGTAATATAGAATAAGTGACAAATACAACGAGAATTTGAGTAAGATCAAACCATTATATAACATTGCATGCAAAGTTTATTATTATTGTATTTCTATTTAAATTAGTACGTAAATAAACCAGATCGTTAAACCGTTTCATTAGTCTACCTTCAACAATTACACCGCCCCTACAGTCTAATCGTGGTACTTTCCCGCATATCGTAGATCCTTATAGAATCGTTGTTAAATTGAAATTCTGCGAGTGCGGGTGCTGTACAATAAGTATAAACCTTCTTCGCATTAACGATGTATCTCTCCGTATAATGGTTAGAGTAGGGTAATTTGTAACACGATAGAATGTTATTAAGCGAAAATAAAAGCTTGTTAGGTATTTTCCTAGTAACAAATAACAATATCCATTTTATTACTTGAGTGTAATCTTTAGAGACATTATTTGACAATATAAGAAATGATGATATTAAATATCCATGAATACGTACACAACCAGGTGAACCGATGACCTGTAGAATACAGCGGGAAACCGTTGGATACAGAGGGCACAGGACCAGTTGGACTGGTGCCATTTAGGGGAGGCCTATTTCCAGTAGACCTCAAAAGTCAGATTTTTTTAGAAGTAGCAAACGAGCATGCAGTCCACCTGATGGTAAGTGGTCACTGCCACCCATGGACATCTGTAATCAACTTCATACAGAACATGGGTTCCATCTGAAGTCAATCACAGATGCGTTGCTACTCCCGAAGACTATGACGGTCGCCTCATATGAAAGTGTGCCGGCAACCACACCCTTCTATCGAAACGCAAGAAATGCTTCACGCTAGAAATAGGTGTGGCGGTGGTACTTCCCCGGTCGAACTACACTGGTTCTACCACCTTGAAAAATGAATAGTTGAATGGAATACGTACATATATGTACATGAAGGTACGCACCGCAACAAAAGAAGCATAACTCCTATAAAATCAAAGTAAAATAGTAGCACTTCGTAAGCAATTGGTCTAAAGTACATCCCTGATTCGGAGATCTCATCTTACCATGGGAATTGGCAGCTGAGCCGGGGAACTACGGGTCGCGTCAAATGCGCTGATTTATCGTGACGTCACGGATTACACTGTTTTTGTACGTTTCTTGCGAGAACATGGTTTTGTGTAAGAAAATGTATGCTTGTATTTTTGACATAGAGAATTGTTGAAAAAAAGATGAGATGAGATGATAAAAAAGGTCTTTAAGAAAATTCTTAATTTGCACAATCGAGTAAAATGTAACACTTTTGTTTATAAGAAATTAGTTTATTTGCTTGGAGTTTAAATTTAATTGAAGGTTATAGACTTCTGAATCGATCTTGGCAGTATCACAATAATATATTTTCTAAATATTACGTTATAGTAAATAATAATATAACCTTGATAAAAATTAAAAAGATACGAGGATTTAAATCTAATCTATAGTGTGGTGTCGATCTTGAAAAGCAGCAGTCCTTCCTCGCATGAATGTCATAGAAGGCGACTAAGGCACAAACTTCAGGAGATGATCTACGCCCACTGCAGGCACCAAGACGCATGGCAAGCACAGTAACGATATGTCCAGTAGTTGACCTCTAAAGGCTAAAGGATGATATGTAATCATCTAGAGAAAGTCTAATCATGAAAGTCTAATCATCTAGAAGTCTAATCATGAACTTCACAAACAAATTTTTAAGCTCTTAAAGCAAATCTGTGTCCAGTACGATCTAAGACAGGGCGTTTCGTCTAAGAACCTGGTATCCTTGACCGATCTCAAATTGGCCTCAATCGAGTTTGGGGTTGATAACAAATATGCATGGATAGTGATATGATCAATCACCATCAAATAAGCTACGAGTATATTCCGGTTTACTACTTGAATTTTATAAAACAATAAACAACGTCTAATACCTACCAAAAACTTTTAAGATCACAAGTGAAGATTTGAAATGTGTAAAAACGTCTGTCTCATATATACGAGTAATATAAACTTGAAAGACATAAAAGAAAGGATTATGTCCCCGCGCTACCTTATCTATAATAGTTTTCTTCTATCAGATTCAAAAAGTAGTGCGAGGCTATTAAAAGAAATGAACCAGGAGCAAAAAACACAACCACAAGATTAAATACGTCCGAAAGCAGAATATAAAAAGGACAAAAATATTTATTTGAAACAAAACAGTAGTCCGCTTTTATCGAAACGAAACGGCTTACATTGTTTTCTTACAATTCCTTCACAAGAACAACAAAATTCTTGCCTAAGGCCGTAAAATCATAATATTTCTTTTGTCTTACATTTTCCTTTATCTTAATGCGTGCGCTTAAAATCTTTGTTCACGACCGCCCTGGAGTTACAGAAAAAAATGATTTCACCAACTTAATCCGCTTTAATTCAGCGTTTTTATATTCATTTTTACAAGAAAATATTGTTTTGGTTTGTTGGAAATCATTAAAGCATAAAAAGATCTACGTTATTCTACGAAACAATCTTAGTTCGGCTCGAAGGTTGAGCCTTCGATCCCCGGCCCCGCTTTCTAATTTTAGATAAGTTTAGATATTTTTCTTGATGAAACACTTTGATTTTAAAGATATGGATCTGACGATTTTACAATCGAAATAAATGTTGTAATATCTAAAAACACGTCCTTGTAACTATATGTCAATATCCATACAATAATGTAACAATGCGACCCCCTTGGTCCTCGGAAATAGAAACACATCTATGATTGACTTCAGATAGGACCCTTGTTATGTATGAAGTTGCTTGCAAATGCCCATGCAGTTATTACATATCATCAAGTAGACTGCATGCTCGTAAGTAGTAAGCTTAGGTACATAACGTTTTCTGTAAAGCCGCCATTGCCGCATCGCACACAACTGGGACCCAGCTGACACTGTTACCTACCTAGTTGAGAGCTATTGCGACAACGAAGGCTCATAATGGAGCTGTAGAATTTAATAAAATTGACCTAAAAAAGGGCACGGACGACCTATGGAGCTGGCAGAAAAAAAAGTGTAAAAAAAAATATTATTTACTTACTTAATAATTGCAGCATTGTGATGTTCCACAGGTTTGAATTCTTCGTAGTTTACAGTTTCTGTGAAGTGTAGAGAGAGTTCCTTCAAAAAGTACTCATGGGTGCGTAATGTCACTTGCACTAGGCCATTGCAGTAGATTGTGGCCAAAAACTCTCTCACTGTATGAGGAAATATGTGCCCAGCAGTTTGATAATAATGGGTTAAAGATGATAGTCAAAGTATAAACATACTTAGACTTATCGACAACATTTCAATGGTAGTACCGTATTAATCGTCTAATAGTTGCATTATGCTCTAATCAAATCGTTGTGGAGTAGAAATCCTTACAGAGAAAAATAACAAATATTGAATGTAAATTATGTGTATTATGAATCAGTCAGGTTTAATGAACATATTTAAAATATTATGAATAATTGAAATACATTGAAATAAATTATTATTAATTTTTATGGCAGAGCTCAAAAGAGGTGACTACAAACCTTCGTTTACTTATTATTGAATAATAATCCCTAATGACGACATCATAAATAAGTGTATAAACTTATTCAAGTCAGTTCACTGAAGTGTGAATTAAAATATGTATTGTCTCTCGAGTAATTCCGCGAATAATATTTTTATTTTATGAATATTTTTCTCTACGAAAATCATTTTGATATTTATTTAGCATACAAGCTATTCAAACATGGGTGTTCATTGATATCAGTTGAATAAACGTTAGCGGCGAAGCAAATGAGATCTGAAAACTATGAATGCGTATGTATTTTTATTTAATAACAAGTTTATTCCCGCTGCTCCGTCCGCTTCGATCACTTTTTTTCGGAAATGAGTGTCTTATGTGTTAATTTATATCATACAATATCTTTGTGTCAAATTTTAACCAAATTGATGTAGTAGTTATTGCGTGAATGGATAACACATTTTTTAATATGTTGTCCTATTTATTAATATGTTCTATCATATTCAATAAGATTTATTTAAATTTGACCAGTACTTTCACAGATAAGATCGTACAAATAAACAATGCTTTCAGCTTTTATATGGTTTAAAATTACGATACCTTTTTGATGGAGTAAACGTGTTTCAATGAAAACTATTTAAATTTTACCTCTAGTAGGTATAAAAATGTATACTCAGTCCTGTCAAATAAAACGTAAATAAAAAAATATAACAATGTCCACTAATAATTCTTGGTTCTACAAATAATCTTTTTTGCAATGTATACTCACGCGGTTATTTCATATTTATATACAAGAATTATGGTATAAAAATTCGTATAAATGCGACGTGTTTGTAATGTGCGGAAAGGTTCCCATACTTATTCGGGGCGTTCTAACTTAGTCATAGAAGATATCAACGTATAAGGCCAACTTCAACTAAAACTCTATTCTCTTCTCGAGTTGGTTACCCATGTTTTTTTTAAATCTGAAGTAGACTGCACGCTAGTCTACCTGATGGAGCGTCCACCATATTTCGCTGGATCACGACGAAACTATGTACTTACATGACAGTGGCTTATATGAGCACCGACTTCGGAACTAACATGCGCTACACATGCCAAAGATATGGACATACATACAAACATACATACATAAATACATACATACATACATTTTGAGCGTATTCAAAAAACAATACCTTCGTTAAGCAGTCGGGTAAAAAGTGACATAAGTTAAATCGCTAGTGACTTAACGATTATCGCTCCGTCGCGTTTATTACGACGGCGGAGAACAGATCGGTATGTTTTCGCGATGACGCAGCTACAAGGGGATTGGACCCTCCCACGTCTTGTTACTTAAAATATCTATTCAAGTAGCATACGCCCAATAATTCTCCGAAGCCCAACGTAGCGGGATCAAATAAATTCAGCTGTGTTCGCGTTTCTTTACGCATACAATTTCTTGACTATACTTTACCTTTTACTACTTCTTATTTTTTACTTTAAGACTTATTTATCAATGCTAGTTACCCTTCGCAACGGTCGAAATACGACCGTAATTTCAATTAAAAAACTATTCAAGAATATTTCTTATATTCTAAAAAAATGTTATAATTTTTGAGATATTTTGAACGCACCCGTTAAAGGTAAAAAGAGGTTTAATTAGCTAAGCTGCATTTAAAAGCTATAGTGGGTATTTTGACAAAGACATCTGTCATTTTTTACCTTATGTGTTTTCATAGTAAGACATTGAATGTTCTATTTCCTTTATTATGTATGCGTTTGTGTCAAATGCAAGGTAGTGAGTGTAATGTGTTTTAGTTGATTTTGTGTATGTTTTATGCATTATTTGAAAAAAATATTAGCATTGTGCAATCCTTCTCTACTCAATTATAACCGTGCGTAACATCATAATTCTCCGCCTGCGGTTAGTATCTTGAAAACGAATCACAAGTTATTGCTTCACGTATTTATATAATATAGAGACTTAAGATTTATTAATATATGTTATATGATTTTAGACTAAATTTTCACGGAATTTATACATTTTACTATGTAACGGGTACTCACGAAATGTGGTTTTCGAATTTCTTTTTGCCGATATTTCAACCCAATTGCATGGATGTAACATTCTAGGCTGCATCTTAAAAAACGTTGGCCTATAATAAGATAAAAAAAATGGATCATGGTCACAGCCAAACTTCGGTGGCGGGGGGCAATCTTTGACAGGTCCTAGTAGTAAATTAGCCTATTTACCCTACTTCTAGTTTTTTTCCTTTTAGGTCCCATATGACGACAGCCTAACTGCCTTATCGTTAGATTTAAGTATAAAAAAAAAACAAGAAAAGTTTAAACTACTTTACTAATTTTGATTCTCATAAATCCATAGCACGCTGCGATATATTATCGTCAATCTTCTGACGTGAAAACAATATTTCATGTTCTAAACACGGTACACGAGAAGTTCATTGTTTATTAAAGGCTATCACAGCTTGTTATAAGTTCGACATATAACTCTGCATCTGTAGGGGTTCCTAACTTATGATACGTCCAAACTTATTAATAGCACACTATCTCTACATACATTTAAGATTGGAAGATTGATGCTTTATTATCATAACGGCCTGTAACGTTCAGAGTTCGGTTCTCGGCCAATTGTAAGATAATAAGTGAATAATATATGAGGCGACCATCTTAGTCCTCGAGAATAGCAACGCATCTGTGATTGACTTCAGATAGAACTTCATGTTTCATATGAAGTTGCTTACAGATGTCCATGAGCGGTAGTGACCACTTACCATTAGGTGGCCTGCATACTCGTTTGCTACTTTAATCTAATAAAAAAGAAATACGCTTTTGTAATTGTGCGGAAAATCTATAATCGTCTATTATGTATATCATCACCATTTACAAGTAGACATTATCATACTCTTTATTTAATTTACGATAGTATCTCTTTTAAATAATTATATCAGATAGAATCCAAAATAAAGCACTATTTATATACAGTTATTACATAGCAATATTTATATACAGTTTTTTATACAATTAATTTATTAGGAAAAACAATTTAATCGAAGCATCCTATCCTAATGAAAATAATTTAATTGGAATAATAATTATCATGAACGAATTCTCTCAATGGTTCTTATAAATAAAAATATCTGGAAAATTCACGCCACAACTGGAGAACTATTCTGTAAGCTTGAAACAAATGATTTCATGAGTCCAACTATTCCGATTTGCTACCCGAATTTTACCTTCAAATGTTTTAGTGCACTCTACTACGTAAGCTTCCTTGATTGAGTTTTTTTTTATCTGACTGAAGTAACAAACGAGCATGCAGTCCACCTGATAGTAAGTGGTCACTGCCGCCCATGGACATCTGTAATCAACTACATACAGAACATGGGTTTCATTTGAAGTCAATCACAGATGCGTTGCTACTCCCGAGGACTATGATGGTCGCCTCATGTGAAAGTGTGCCGAAATCGATCTTGCAATTGGGTTTTCGATTCTATTTCAAAAATCGAAAACCCAATTGCAAGTCTCTCATGCAAAATCTTGGACAACATGTACGTTAACTCATTTTCCTAATGCAAAACAGAACGCAACCGTGCACTCCACTCATAAGAACGAAAGTCAAATGCCATTAGAACTTCTCAATCAGAATTCCTGATAAGAAAACCCAACCAGGAAACCAAACATTTGCGTCGAAACTTAGATGGTCTTTAAATAGAATTAATAATATTAGTAATTATTTGACGACCCGCGTGGTGGAGCGGTTACCATACCGGTCTGATGCGCAATGGGTCCCGGGTTCGATTCCCCACCAGACAGATATCTGAATGATGAATTTAGATTCGTGTTCTGGGTCTGGGTGTCTGTGTATTCGTCTTGTGTATGTCCATGGTAGGAGAAAAGGTTATCTAACGTAGATAATTATCACATTACATTTGATTTAGATAGCCACCTTATAACCACCATCCCCCGTAGGCTATAAAATAACCAAGTATAATCCTTGGTTATTTTAACTTATTTTATTTCATTGCCGGATATCCAGAATAAACCCCTATTCCGCGCCGTAATTTAATTTCACTAAGTTTTACGAAAGCGCATGATATTATTTGCTTTATGAAATAAACACTAAAATGCAACCGGCCGCTTCTCTTTGTACAAAATCGCTCTATTTATAACACTTTAATTAAAATGGCATGGAACATACCGTTTCCTTTTTGGTTGAGTAATTTCATAGTGGCAATGCACAAGTCTAAATAAAACTTATATGAAATGGAATTGAATTAAATAAAGGTGGAGACTATGCCTTATAAACTAACTAGATATGGCATTAATGGTGTCGTCGTCTACCCATTATTGTCCCACTGCTGGGCACCGGTCTTCTGTCAGAATGAGAGAGTATTAAGCCATAGTCCACCGCGCTCGCCAAGTGCGAATTGGTGGACAAAATATGGCAAATTAGTTATTCCATAAAAGCTTTTAGTGGCTAGCAGACAGGCTGAATTAAGTATAGTTGAAAAGTAGGCTATAGGCGATGGGCTCTGTTGGATGGAATTTTATGTATTTTTTTTAAATTTGAAGTTTTGTTATTAAGCCTTCAAGCCTAAAGCTTCCAGTGGGTGCATTTATCTGCATAAAATTATCTAATAAAATTGGTGAATATTACGGGAGAGAAAAAATAAAATGTTGTTTTACGTTTTCGTCCATAGATAGTACCAAACTTGTATGGTCAACCCATGGGCATTATTTTGCATGTACCTAAGTTACCTGTATTCTAGATGTTCCTAATTTTTAACTAAGTTCATATGCATGGCCATCTTTTAGAAGTAACTTGGGCCACCTCGTTAAAAATCTGCTTCTTATAGTAGGTAGGAATATGCTCAAGGTTTTTCTCCAGATTGCAACAGTAAAACACATTTTGAAGATATAAAAATACTTTTTGAAATTGTAACAAAATCAACATATTATGGACCAAAAATCACATTAATTCGTATCAATCGATATTTTTCACCTTTAAAGTGTTTCCGCTTTCGTTCAAAAATGATATATTTGCGTAATAAATCGTGGGCTCGATTGTTCGGATACAAAAGCTAGATTTATCTGTGCCAGCTTTTGTATTGATTGAGTTTTGCCAATTAATAATTCCTCTTAATAACGATTAAGTAGAAACTGAAATGTTTGCTACGTTAATAAAATTATTTTCACTATATACTACAATGTTCTGGGACTCAAAAGTAAAACTGATAGCTTTGCTTATAACTTACTGGTCTTAAGTAATTTTCCAGAGATAACAAAGGATCTGTCGATAATCTCGTACAGGGATGGAGTCGTCCCTGTAGTTTCGGGATCAGAATAGGGCTACGGCATCCCCTGCCTGTCGTAAGAGGCGACTAAAAGGGGCTTCCGGGGTTGCAGGCGGCTAGAGTGGGAGCTCGAACCGTCCGGTCAGGCGATCCCGGGAAGGACGGCGGTATATGTGGTCGCATACCGTCGTAAAGACTGGACGGAGCGGTGGGCCCAGCCACCCATCTAAGAGGAGCCCGATGGGGCAACGCGCTCAGAGGATTCCGGTTGCGGTCGGACCGTGTTCCCGGAGTACTCTTCTTAGCGCCGAGGACGGCCACCGGGGGGGTTTTAGTGTGGTAAAAATCCCACATAACCCTGCGTCGCTGCCACGGCGTTGGGTACCTTTTGAAGGTTTCCCCCTCGAAAACAAAAAAAAAAAGAGGAATGGAGTAAAAGTAGTAGTAGTAGAATGGAGGACAGTAGTGATAGAGTAACCTCTATTCTACATTAATACGTAATATATTAATACGTGATATATTGATACGTAGACGCAGACGGAGGAGTATGAAATTACGCACGGTTATAGTTGATGTAGAGAAGGATTGCGCAATGCTAATATTTTTTTCAAATAATTCATAAAACATACATACCATCAACTAAAAACACATTACACTCACTACCTTGCATTTGACACAAACGCATACATAATAAAGGAAATAGAACATTCAATGTCTTACTATGAAAAACATAACGTCAAAAATGTCTGATGTCTTTGTCAAAATACCCGCTATTGCTTTAAAATGCAGCTTAGTTAATAAAACTCTTTTTACCTTAAACGGGTGCGTTCAAAATAACTTAAAAATTACTACAATTTATTTAAATTAGAGAAATATTGGTGCTAATTTGGACAATATGAAGATTCGTTTTTTAATTTAAATTACAGTCGAATTCCAAGCGACGCGTGACTAGTAAAATCATTACATGAAAGACGATAAACTTAGTCATAGATATTATCAACGATCATCCTACATTGATTTCAGATAACAAAACTCTTTCATATAAAGATGCTTAAAGAAACGGGCAACAGTGGCCACTTACGATTAGGTGGTTTGCATATTGCTCTAAATTGTGATGAATGCTATAAGATCCAGATTTAGTCTGGGGGCTTATGGGCAACAATGGAGTGAACAAAATTAGTCTATAAATAAAATGAAAATTGTTTTTTCGACGAGATTTTCGATAAATATTTTAGCCAAATAAATTATTTTAGCTTTTTTAAAAAAACATATAAGTTTAATCGAAAACAACTATTATCTGAAATCAAATTTTAGTATTAACGAACGAAATCGCCTTAACTTTTTCACTGCAAAATCGTTGGTGATTTCGCTGAAATCCAGATCCCAAAGTTAAATCAGTTTCAATGCTTACGGGCGATAGCTTTGATTGATAGTTTTGCTTCATAGTGATTTTTTGAATTTTGAATTGTGATTTTTAAATTTGAAAGTTTTTATGCCAAATTTTCTAGAGGGTTCCCTAACCTCTTATGAGGAGGTCTTAGCCTCGTGAGTAGACAATTTTTCTTATTGGTCATCTGCGTTATGTAAAGTACTTGTGCGCAAAACACTTCTAGAGGGAGACCCGATTATGGATTTGTCCGTCAATGAGTCTAAAAGTTTTATTCGTAATATATTTTCGTAATATATATGTCGGCGCGACACCGCGTATTTATGAAAAACAAGTCGCCGAAAATATTTATTTATTTATTTAATTAATTTATGCACACACAAGGAAATCAACAAAAGAGATTAAACAAATGTATGTAAGTGCAAAGGTGCTGCTTATTTCTAAAGAAATCTCTTCCAGCAGACCTGAGATTGGATACAGGCTAAAACATGGTAGTAGCGCGTGCACTTTTCTGTGATATGTATATATATGTATATGTTCGTACAAATGTACATAGACATTTACATAAATATAATATAATATAATAATATAAAATAATACATATAATATAACAAATATAATAATATAATACGATACGCCCCTCAAAGGCTAAGTCCACGTCCGGCATGACCACCGATGCCACGTGAGGGGCGGACATTGGAAACTCTTAGAGTTAGATACAAACCAATGACCAACGGAGCTCTAGTGACCTTCAAATATGAAAAGAGTATTAAGAGATTTGCACATAGGGCCGCTACCCGGGGTTCGCCGGGGCACGCTTGGGGCTGGCGCTGAGCGTGACAGCATACGGACCGCCAGTGGCTCCTTGCTGAACAGGCGGGCAGGAGTCGGGGGACCCGAAGATACTACAGCCGACATAATCAGTGATGCCGAAAGTACTTTGCAAAGTAGTGGCTTGCCCACAAACTCTGCCGGTACCTCGAATAATTATTTTCGTTAGTTTAAAGATCGAAAATTGTTTGTTTATTAAATAAGAAATATTTAGTGATTTTAAGAATTGTAATTTAGTTTACCCTCCATAAATTTGTTATTGTCATTGTACCTCACCAAACATTGTTATAAAAAGGCGAACGCCGGTAGAAAAAGATTCTTGTTCAACCGTCGAAGCGATCGGACCTCCTAAACTGTGAATAAATCGAAGAAGTTTACTCCTGTGTTTTACTTGAAATCTTCAAGAACGGACAGTAATGAAGACCCCGAACCTTCCTGACGTCACATGTCACATTCACTTTGTTATATATAATATAGAGCAGTGATAGCCGAATGGTTCAACCATTTCCAACCATCGGGATCGGGAGGTTCGAGGTTCAAACCCAGGCACGCACCACTTATTTCTTTAAATTATGCGCGTATTAGAAATTAATTATCATTGCTTTTCGGTGAAGGAAAACATCGCGAGGAAACCTACACACCCGAGAGTTCTTTAAAAAAACAGTTCTGGGAGGTGTCTGAAGTCCACCAATTCGCACTTGGCCAACGCGGTGGACTATGGCCTAAAACTCTCTCAGAATGAGAGACCACCACCACCCGTGCCCAGCAGTGGGACAATAATGGGTTGCCACCATTCGTAATATATAAGGTAATAGTATATTATTCTTGTAACTCGTACTCGTATGATCTAGTGATCTACTTTTTTAGTCATCAATTTTTATGTGCGCTTTAATGCGAGCTAAAAAGTCGATGTCCCGAAAATATAATAATTTAAAAATAATGCAGTATAAATATCTATTATAAGTATCACATGAATATTTTTTAGATAAAAACAAATAATATAATTCTATAAATTTTATTAAATGATAGTCATTTTTATTATTATTTATTATATTACCAAAAAATGCATAGGATAGCAGATATGCATGTGAATAGTAAACTACATAATTATGATTGGTGTCGTTTATATTTTGTTGATTCTCGTATGTATATACCTAGTGACTGTGGTTTAAATAGAACCATGTGATCTGCACAGAGGTTCCAGGTTCGGTTCAGAGAGATATCAACTTAAATAAAGTAGTCAGACCTCTGTCTGGAGTTTTTTATTTACTTCGTTTTATGTATTTACTTGGTACCTGCCTCTCAGGAAGCCGATTTTGAAGATAATTTTTTAGCATAGGCATTCCTAAAAGGGTAAATATGTTTTTAAATCATAATAATAAAATCGTAATATTAAACCAACTATATATTAAAATTTTACTGAGCAACGCAAAGGACTTATAGTGTTTATCAGCTGTAAGATTTTGTTGTAGTTATCGTCATTTTGGGTTCTCCATCTGCAACGAACAAAGTATAAATTAAGCACAAAGAAATCATTAAATTTACAGTTAAAGAGAAATATGTACAATGATTTAAATTTCGATATCAACGATCCAGGTTCAAATACCAAGCCCATATACCTTAGTTTGAATGTTAAATGCAAAGGTAATGAGCGACTTTTGGCTAAAACTAAGAAGACAGTAGATATTAGCAGACTCAGACATATCAGTGCAATGATATGTTACTGCACTGCAAACATAGCAGTGAAGTAACATATCATTATCAACCAAGATCCCAACCGAAATATAGCATATTGTTAGATTTTAAAGCACACGTTGGCGTAACTAGACCTTTTTTTACACACTTCTATTACTAGGGTCATAGATTTCTAGTAAAAACGAGTATAAGTCTGATTTTGCCGAATTGACTCCTTGAGATTGATGAATTGAGATTTTTCGGCAGATCTTCGTTTTTCTAACATGAAGATCTGTCGATAGGTCTCGTTCTGGAAAAACGTTTGGAAAAACCGAAATCTATGTCCTTGATGTCCGTTTTCCAAACAACATCGGTATAGAAATGAAATTTTGTAAAAATCTGTGTTTTCCCCGTTTTCACCAGGGAGACAGATATTAGCTTCACTTTTTTTTATCTGACTGAAGTAGCAAGTGAGCATGCAATCCACCTGATTATAAGTGGTCGCTGCTGCCCATGGACGTCTGTAATCAATTTCATACAGAACATCGGTTCCATCTGAAGTCAATCACATATGCGTTGCTACTCCCGACTATGATGGTCGCCTCATGTGAAAATGTGTGCTGGCAACCACACCCAAGAAACGCAAGAACTGCTTCACGCTAGAAATAGGTGTGGCGGTGGTACTTTCCCGGTCGAACTACACTACCTTCAAGGTTCTACCACCTTGAAGACTTGTATTTAAATCCGAGTAAGCTTGGAATTCCAATTTAATATTTTTCTAATTGTTGTGCCGAAATATCGTATAGGTATCATGTTTGGATGATAATAATACAATAAATTGGCAAGTAGGATATGATAATGGAGCCAGTGGATATATGAAAGAACTGTTCAATATCTACTAGCAAACCCTTCGAACTTGCGCTCATATTTGGTTGGCCAATTTTAACAGATTGGGCTAGGTAAAGAATTAGTCGTCCCTATAGTTCCGGGATCAGAATAGGGCTACGGTATCCTCTGCCTGTCGTAAGAGGCGACTAAAAGGGGCTTCCGGGGTTGCGGGCGGCTAGAGTGGGAGCTTGAACCGTCCAGCCAGGCGATCCCGGGAAGGACGGCGGTATGTGTGGTCGCATATCGTCGTATAGACTAGACGGAGCGGTGGGCCCAGCCGCCCATCTGGGAGGAGCCCGATGGGGCAACACGCTTAGAGGATTCCGGTGGTGTTTGTTGGAGATCCCTGAGTCCTCTGTTTAGCGCCGAGGATGGCCACCGGGGGGGTTTTAGTGCGGTAAAAATCCCACATAACCCTTCGTCGCTCCCACGGCGTCGGGTACCTTTTGAAGGTTTCCCCCTCGAAAACAAAAAAAAAAAAAAAGGTAAAGAATTAGTAGAGGTATTCAAATGACGGCTTACCTGCAGCAATATCCACTACTGTCTCAGTCACCTCTTCTACCGTTGTACCGTTTGCAAAAATAATGGTCTTGTTTTCTTTAGTCACTTTAGGCCGTGGAGGCATAAAAAAGAAGTATATATTTTGTGAGTTATTTCGTATAAGGTTCCATATACCATCATCGTTTAAGCTGAGCAATGACCACTGTTTATCCGAAGGTGATAATGTGGATGGCTCGACTGAAATACCTGTGAAAATGAATCATTTGTAGCAATTTTATAACTATTTTCATTTAGACAGCTAATACATAGATATACTAAGACATTTTTTTTATTCGGTTATAGAATTTTTTTATTCGGTTGCAGAAGAAAACGAGCACGCAATCCACGTGATGGTCAGTGGTTATTGCCACTCATGGACAACAAAAGGTAAACAACTTCATATAGAACTAGGTTTCCGTCTAAAGTCTGTCAAAGATGCGTTGGTACTCCGTAGGACTAAGATGATCACCTCATATGAAAGTAAGTGAGCCCGCAGCCACCCTCTTTCACCGAAACACAAGAACTGTTTTACGCTAGAAATAAGTGTGGCGGTGGTACCTCCCCGGTCGAACAACACCGTTTCTACTACCTGGCATTACACTAGTTCTACACTGCTATTACCAACTAGTAAGCTTAATATAAACGAGCTAGTTCTTGGTTACTTACTTGGAGTTGTAGAATTGGTATTATCTGGCTTGGCTGTAGGTTGTCGTTCTTTTTGGTCGACGTTATTTCTAGTCACATTGGCTTTATCAATAGGCTGTGTATTCGCAACAGCAATATTTAGTGCTTTATTTGGTGTGATTGGATCTAAATTGTTTTTATTGCTTGGTTCCAACACAGCTGATGCTTCCGACGTTGTAATTTTTGTAACGGGCTCGGCTGTTTTATTTTCAGTTGGAAAAATATTATAGGATGGCGTCACTTGATACGATGTATTTTTATCTGGGGTAACTTCACTGGGACGTAATTCTTGAATGGTTGTAGGAGGTACTTTCTTTTGTAGTGTGTTTTGTGGTTGTCCTTCAGGCAGTAGTATGGGCAAAGTTTGATAGTCAGCAACGTTAGGATATGTCGCTGGTATTGGGTTTGTTGATATTGGCAGATTAATTAAGGAGGATCGATTTTGTGGGTCAATGTAAGGAATTGAAAGATTTGAATTTATAGCCGTGATTGCTTGTTGTTTGTCTTTTATTATTTGAGGCTGAAGAATTATATTTTGACTGTTATTTGGAAGAGCTATAGGTTGTACTGGCTGCGCGGCTGCTGCACCTACAGCGAAAGGTTGATTAGATACTGCAGTTTTTATAGCAACATTAGGCAGCGGAGTCTCAGGATAAACTGGAAGCGGGTTTGCAGCTACTGCATTTTCATGCAAGGTGTTCGTAGAGAGTGGATTATTATAGTTACCTTGTGAAATACTCGTTAACCCATATGGTGCACTGGATGATATATTTGGGGTATTTTGTTGACTCATGGGTTGATTAAACGCGCTTGGATTTGAAGCTACAGCATTTTTATGCAAATCTTCTGTTACTGGTTGGTTCACCACTTGGTTGTTAGGATTCTGATAATAAATGTTTGGCGGGTTTCCATTTTGTTGACTTAGTGGAGGAATATTATTCTTTGGGGGTGTCCTCCAATTATAGTTTGGAATAGGTGGCACTGTTTGCGATGGAACTGTATTTGGAATTGTAGGTAAAGCGGGTCCGTTTGAACTTTGAATCGTTGATTGGCTATTACTTCCGCCCAAGTATGTATTCGTTGGGTTCGTTTGAATCTGTTGTTTTGTTAGCGATATTGGCTGTTGGAAACTTGGGGTCGCGCTAATTGGCACGGGAGTTGCTCCTACTGCAGGTTGCTGGGATTTTACGTTCGAAATACTTTGATAACTAGTACTTGGATTTAATAATGACGCTCCTTGTGAATTAGGAATTGGTTGTTGAGCAGTTGCGGCTGGATTTTGTGTAGGGTATTGTGCATTCTGTCCTGAAGGTAATTCTATACCTTGAACAGGTAAATATTTATTTGCTAAAACATCGGACGCTTTAAGCATAACAAACTTAGGAAATCTTGCTGCAATAGCTTGTAAATCATTTGTATGCTCCACTGTTCCATTTAAATGTACGATGGTATACTGTTTGGTTGGCTTTGATGCCTCATATATCTTTTTCAGATTTAGATTGGGTGGTGAATATTGATATGGTTGAGCTGAAATTTAAATATTATTAAGACTACTTAGCACAAATATATGAATAACAAAATATTGTTTTATTTGATTCTGACCTGGTATAGGTGACGTTAATCCGTTTCCATTGTTCTGAACATTAATCTGTTGAGTGTTTTGCGTGACAGGAACATTTTGAGGTGCCTGATACGAATATGTGGGTACTTTTTGATCAACATATTGAATGGGTGGTTGTTGATTTCTGTTAATATCATTACTGTTTGGCGTTGGGCTTGATATTGGTATATTGACTGCATCTTTCGTTGGTTGCAATATTTGTCCGTTTGGTTGGTATGTATTTTGAATATTGCTGTTTACGTATTTATTTTGTGATTCACTTATAAAATAAATAAATTCGTTTGAATTAAAGGAAAAGAGAAACTATAGATATTTATTATTTACTAGCTGAATTACGCATGATTCGCTACGCGACATAAATGTCGCAAAAATAGTTTCCATCTCTAAATAGTGCAAAATACCGGAATCAAAAGTAGCCTATACACTGACCAGTTAAATAAGCAACATTCATGCAAAATTTAATAAATTTAATAACTAATGATTCTTGCGCGATTTAGTAACAAACACACAAACACCTATTTACCTATGTATTATTTTATAACATATGAATAATAATAATATTATTTATAAGTATAATGAATAAATATTATAATTTTATTAAATAAAAATAGGTGTTAATCCATTTATGTTTATCCATATCTATTTAGTCCATAAAACAACATTTATGCGTAGGTAATATTGTATTTTTGACAAAACTATGTATGATTTACAAATATTTCAAAATTTGCGAACACTTGCAAGTCACATTAGCAATTTTTTAAAGGTCAGCTAGGTTCCATTATATAGAAAAATGCTAATACGCGAAATAGTCTCCCTTTTCCTTTGTGTATTAAGATTGCTTATTTGTATGCATCATACATTGGCTGATGGAACAAATTGCATCAGCCAATGTAATTCCGTTATAACGAAAAATGTATGAAATATTGTCGTCGCCTCACTTAGGTTTCCATGAAGTCTGTCCAACGTTATATGAGTCTGAAAATAATTGAATTAAATTTTAGTGTATTGTGAAAAAAACGGTAAATATTTAAGCTTGATAATTATCATACAAGCTCTGTATAGAAACATCGAAGCCTCCCCAGTAGCGAGAGTATACCAATGCCTTGAAATAAATCCTAAAGAGATTACACTACCCAGACAAACCATACAGACAAAACTATACTACCCTGTGTTACGTAGACATTCGTATCCAACAATTAAACGTAGATACTAATGGCATATATTAAAGTGATATGTATTTTTTAGGTTTTTTTTTATATCTGACTGAAGTAACAAACGACCATGCAGTCCACCTGATGGTAAGTGGTCACTGACACTCATGGACATTTGCAATCCACCTCATAAAGAACACGGGTTCTACTTGAAGTCAATCACAGATGCGTTGCTACTCCCGAGGACTAATTGAGTTACTTTAGCATTAAAAAAAACTGTTTAAAACTTTTCCAAAGGTTTACTGGTTATATATAAAATGGTACTGGCAGTGATTTTAAAGAAATTCTGGAAGTAAAAGCAGGTAGAGGTGAGAGCTTAGCGAGTCTTGAAATTATTATACAAGTATACTGCTGAATCTAAGATATTTTATTGACAGATGGATACTATTATGGATTAAAGGTGGATGAAAATGATGAAGTATTGAGGTTTAGAAGTTCACAAGAAATAACTGGTTAGATTCAATGTATTTCATTGAATAAAGCCCCTTATACAATAATTACTTACACGTCACGGGCACGTATATACATATAACTAAAACAGCAACACTTAAAAACTTCATTTTCGAGAACACACAAGAACTTCGTAAACAAAAAACAATACTGAGTGTTCTGGTAGCCGACGTAATGTTAAATTTGTTCGCAGTACAAACAAAGTCAGTGGATAGCTGTTCACATAAACGTACAATACACCATGTCCTGAATAATGAAATATGTTTCTCTTTGATACTAAGAACTACGCGTGACTCCGTCTGTATTAACGTTGTCTTCAGCAATAGCAAATTAATAATAATAAGGCCTCCTACAATCGTGATCGCACTATGATTGTGTCGTAATTGCCATGGACAAAGACGAATATACAAACACCCAACCAAGAACGAAAAACTAAATTCATCACTCACCTATTTGTCTGTCCGGACATCGAACCCGGAATTATGCGGGTCCTTCAAAAGTTCATTTAAGTATAGTATGATTCTAAAAGTGAGGCAAAATAGACATCACTTGGCTTGGCACAAAAATGGCTTTTTCTCAAAACTGTCGCTGTGTTGATTCTGTTTTTCATAAGTAGATCCAATTGATGTTACGTTACGTGGTAACCTACCTCGTCAATTGACAGGTATATTGCCTGTTAAAAAGATTGAATTGCTTAGTGTTTTTCTTATAATTCTGCCAGGAAATGCTATTTGTTGTCTGCGTGTTTTGCTTTATAACTTATTATAAAATTGAAATTAAATAACTCCAACGTTTATTTACGGCTCCATCCTAATGCTTTTGCTTTATTTTGTTATTTTGTATTTTTTTGTTTTAAAAAGGCACACTAAGTTATATTTTATATAAATGTTACAAACATAATTTCAGTCTTCTGTTATTCTTCATACATATGTAACATACGTTTCCAAGTAAAAACTCGCGTCATTCTACGTATCATCGCGGTTATAACAATGGCTACTACGAAACATAAGAACAAATATTTGAACTTACATTTAGGTTGAAACAAAGTTACCCAAATGCGAAATAGGTTGGAATATTTGCTCTGCTTTGTTCTTCAATTGTGTTATTATTCATTTAGTGTTGTTATTAATTTGGTTATTATTATTAATTTAGCTCTAAATAACGACATGTTATTATAAAAATGTTAAATTACATTAAATATTTTTATGTGTCCGTACTCTGATCGGGTCTAACGTCCCGAGTGGCGGAGCGATCTCCATACCAGTCTGACACACAGCGGGTTCTGGGTTCGATTCCCGGCCAGACATGCATCTCAATGATGAATTCAGATTTCTGTTTCTGTCTTTCTGTATTCGTCTTTGTATGTCCATGGCACCCACCATACATGAGAAAATCCTACTGTAGGGCTTTCTACGCTCATACGCTTTCTACGCTCATAGACCCACAGTAGGATTTTCCCCTGTGTCGTGGGTACAATGGACACACACAAGACGAATACACAAACTCCCAGACCCAGAACAGGAATCTAAACTCATCATTCAGATAGCTGTCTGGCCGGGAATCGAACCCGGGACCCATTGCGCGTCAGACCGGTATGGTAACCGCTGCGCCACGCGGGTCGTCAACCAGCGGGGCTGTGAGTGTAGAAAGTGAAATATATCCGAAACATAAAGAAACCGAAATGTATCCGAAAGAAACAAAAAAATCTCCTTAGCATATTTCAAACAAGCGTTAAATCTATCTGAAAGTAAGTGGTCAGTACCGCCGACGGACATCTTAATCAATTAGAGATAAAACTGCAGTTCGAACTGAAGTTGGCCACATATGCTTTGTTATTCCAGAGAACTAAGAATGTCACCGGATAAGGACATCTCTCGTACCAAATCCTTTAAACAAGAAGATAGCAGGGTCAGATCTACTAGGTAGAAACAGTTGTCGTAGTAGGTACGTCCAGAATCGAACCGCAAGCTTTACTAGCTTATTAATTTAATAAATCTTTATTGAGCGTAGAAAACAATGGACAAAACGCGAACTTAATAAAAAAAAATAGGTACTATATCTACAAGTAGGTGTCGTATTTGAGTCGTGAACAGCCATTTTTCGCTGGATATAATCCTGTTGATAGATCTACTATTTACTATCTATTTAGCAATTAAGAAGATTTCAGGCACAATACGTTGTAATACCTGCCGTACATAATAATTGATATACGGATCCATAACCCTATTATGTCCACCAATTCGCACTTGGCCAGCGCGATTCTGAGAGCAGACCCATTCCCAGCAGTGGGACTATAATGGGTTGACAAGAACCCTATTATGGAAACACAATACATGATAAAGTTGATATTTTACTAACATTTTCAAAACACGTCCACAATTTTTTAAGGTTCTTCCACATCTCATGATGTATTCGTGTTCAATTGGATGTTAGTCTCCTCAACCCATTATTGTCCCACTGCTGGGCACGGGTCTTCTCTCCGAGAGTTAGAAGCCGTAGTCTACCACGTTGGACAAATATGAATTGGTAGACTTCTCACACATCTGAGAACTTTTTTTTTAAGAATTCTCGGGTGCGTAAGTTTCCTCACGATGTTTCCTTCACCGAAAATCAGTAGGTAACAATTAATCCTAATACGGACATAATTTTAGAAAAATCAGTGGTGCGTGCCTGGGGTTTTAAACGTCGGACCTCCTGACGGAGAGAGCAAGTTTCAACCATTATGTTATGTACTTACTGCTCCGACTCGGCTTTTGACTTTCTATATAACTTATACATTATTTTTTAAGGTTATTATCAGATAATGCTCTACTCTAACCCTGTTAATGGCTAATGATTTTCCTTTATTTTTATTCTTTCACTGCAACAGTGCTGGTTTTTGCCAACGAATTAATGTCATTTCGCTTATGATCTTGCATATCTATAAGTTTTTTTACTAGAGAAAAGCCAAATTCTGAAATTCTTGCTCGATCCACTTGTCAAGTCTATCTCGCTGCAAGGTTGGCAAAATACTTCATGTTCGCAACAAGGAATCTTTTGATGTCAAACTTTTATCTTGAAACTTCACAAAGGAATTGGGAAACGAAAAATTCGTGACTGGCCTAAGAATATATTAAACTCCAGCACCTGTTTTTCGTTAGTTCAATTGTAGTGCTTCTTCTCTGCCCTATATTTTTCTTTTTCCAATGTTAGGTGATAGAAAATGGTGGAAAAATCTCTAGGTTGGCCATTCTTCCTCCCTGCACAACTATAAAATAGAATTCTAGATAAGTTATAGGAAACATTTATAGGTTTGTAAAAACTCCTAGTTATGCGATGGTGCCCTATAATTGCAACACTCACTATCTTCCCTTGTTTGCAGGATGGATTAAATTTAGTAATAATTTAGTAATCTTTTATCCACCGCGTGCACCATCGTAGCTAGAGGCTGGTCTGACGGGTTCCTGTCAGCGCATTTTCCAAACACATTTAAATTGAATTATGTTAGGTACTCTATAATATTTCAACAAGTCGTAAGGAACCAATAATTTAAATATCGAGGATGGGACGATACATTCTCTTATATCACGGGGAATACAAGGATAAAGAAAAATTGTAATATTCCAAACAATGAAGAACACAAATAAGACAGTAACGAAGAATGCGATACATAGAGCGACATCTTTAATCTAAACTAGAAATCATTACGACGTGTAAGTCGTAATGATTTCTAGTCTAGACTCAAGATGTCGCTCAGCCGTAGGAAAGTGCAATTTAGTTTAATACTTTTGATGTAGATGGCGCTTAAATATATTTCTTCTCGCTTAAATATCTAAAGAATTGTATACATTCGTTATGGAGAAAATATATGATAATTATGAAAATAACAATAAATATTATACATTTAAATTGTACAATCAATAGTTCTATTACACTTGTTAGATAACAATAATCACTGGTTGGCAACCTGCGTGGGACAACCTGGGTGTTCGGTTTTTAGAGCCTAAGGCTACGTACTCACAGAGCGTTTTTGTCCCGTGCCCACCGCGGTCGCGGAACTGCAGTTTTATTTATAAACTCACGAGACCGCTTATTTGCGAGGTTACACTCTCTTAACACCTTGTTCTTCTTCCTTCTGCGGTATATCCTTCACTGCAGTGGATGAACGCTTATGGAATTCCCTTCCCATTACATCCGTCGTGTACAGTCTCTAGATTCTTTTAAAAAGCAAGTGAAGGAGTTTTACCTAACACTGTAATTTGCTGGTTGAATATCCTTTTTATTTATTTATTTTCCGTTTTTCATTGTTATACCTACCCTACTTATACATACCCTACTCTCTGTATTCCTCTTATTACTTCTATTCTTTATACTCTTAACTGCTATAAATGTCTTTATTAGATGCTGATACAATTATATAAATACAATGTCAGTATGTTAGACGTTTGTACACCCTACCCACTTCTTGCAATTCAAATTTGTTTCTTCTACAAATATTACGTTGTCTGGAAGAGATCGCTATTTTAGTGATAAGGCCGCCTAATGTACTTAATACGTTCATGTGGTTTTTATTTTTGTTATTTATTTTGGTGTGCAATAAAGATGTTTTGTATTGTATTGTATTCTATACTAAGTATAGGTATGTAAAACTATTTTTAGCAAAGTTTTGTAAATTTTTTTTCATTTGACTTAAGTTGCAAACGAGCATGCAATCCACCTGATGGTAAGTGGTCACTGCCGCCTATGGACATCTGTAATCAACTTCATACAGAATATGGGTTCCATCTGAAGTTAATCACAGATGCGTTGCTACTCCCGAGGACTATGATGGTCGCCTCATGTGAAAGTGTGCCGGCAACCACACCCTTCTATGGAAACGCATGAAATGCTTCAGGCTAGAAATAGGTGTGGAGGTGGTACTTCCCCGGTCGCACTACACTGGTTCTACCACCTTATAATTTTTACAATCCGCAGTTAATATAAGAAATATGTTTTACCTTATTAGCTCTGTCCATTATCTATCACAATTGTAGGTAAGATTTACATTATTTGCCTAAGCTAAAAGGCATTCCCCATTTGTTTGACTTCTTGTTTGATATCCTCTAATGTTAATAGTATAAGTATTTTATTAAATGCTTGTTGAACCATCTCGTGTAATTGAATCTATCTTATTATATCTACATTACAAGCCAGAACCGCTAATTAGCGTTGGTTACTATAGAAATAGTTTTGGTGTTTTATCGTTTTTAAGTCGAGATAATAAACATTGAACTGTCGGTGATTATATGTTAAAAATGTGTACAGACTTTTTTATCCGATCGAAATAGTAAACGAGCATGTAGTGCGCCTAAGAGTTAATAAGAGCTACTGCTGCCCTTGGACATCTTTAGGGACATCATTCATAAACAACAGGACTTGTATTTGAACTGAGTTACAGATGCAATGCTACTCATCACTACATAGTTTAAAACAAAGTCGCTTGCCGCTGCCTATCTCTATGTATAGATCTTTAAAACTACGCTACGGATTTTAATGCAGTTTATTTATAGATAGAGAGATTCGAAAGTAAGGTTTTTATGTATAAAACATGCATAACATAGTGGAGGAACACGGATAATTTTAGATTTTTGACTTTTAGGCGGAAGGAAGTTCGCCGGGTCTACTAGTATTTAATAAAATAATCACCTCATATGAAAGTGAGCCAACCAAGCCTATCTACTGAAACACAAGAACTGCGATAGAAATAACTGTGGCGATTTTACCTCTCCGGTTCAACTGCACAGCTTCTACCACTTATTAAAGTGCTTATTATTATTAAAAGCTCGTTGAACTGATATAAATGTACCTATCTCCCTATATCCTTAAAAACGGAACACGGCAGAAATTAATTATATAGAAATATATATTATAATATATAATATTATAATAGAAATAGTTGAAGCGATGGCGCTATCGAAAACTAAGAAAGGTTTTACCTAATCCGAACAAATGGTTCTAAGACGCATTATTTCCTTAACTATAGCAATAGCCGAACCCCCAGTTTTCCCATGACGTGAATACTCTTACACCGATATCGCCAATGAACGGTATTTATGGGTTAACTCATAAGACGTTAATCACTTCCTTAAGAGGAACGATTTGCTGGTCATTCTGCCATTCAGTTTTGACTGACCACCTGAAGATGACGTCTCAGACTTTTTACGTATTTGTAGTTATCTCAATATGCGTCGGATACTGTGCAGGTAAGATTGTTTCACTTTACATTAATCATAATTACTCGGATAATTTATAACTTGGAATTGAATAAATGTACAGCATTTTATAAATAATATCATGATGTGTAGTATTTTTTTTCCTTAGGCGCGTAGGTGTAAAAGTATGTTTAGGTATCCACTAGATTTTTTTTCAGACTCGTAAAAATGTTACGTAATTTGAACTAGGTAGAATATATTTCACGGTACCACCCTTAGTACGATAAGTTTCCTTATTCGTGTTTTTTCAAAAAATATATTTTTATAAATCTTGAGAAGGTTGATATTTATATTTTAAAAAAAAACTTATCGTTAGTTTTTACATATTCATTGCGATGTAGTTACTTAAAAATGATGGGCCCTACACCACACCTATTTTACAGCTAAACTATAAATATAATTCGCTAAATGTGCATGTCATGAGAGGAAATGTACAACAATAAACAATAGGTACTCTGTACTGTTTGTAGAAAAACTTGTCATACAAATGTTAAATTACGTAACTTTATTCGCTCGAATGATTGATCACCATTGTATAACTCTGAAACTGAAAGTGATTAGTCACAGCAACCAATATATTTACGCGGTTAGTATCGATAAGCAAATCTAAAGTAAGAACGATTTAAAATATTAGCAACATAAGTAAAATATTTATTGTACCGAAATTTATATTTGTTTCGATACTAGTGATTTATTTTTGGTGATATAAGATGAGATATACCAATAATAAAAGATAATTATTATAAGATGTTTTTACAGTACCTCTACATGAATATATTCAGGGAAATATAATAGCCAATCGTTACGAATTATTCCTCTTAAGCCAAATGATTGAACCCATTATTATTCAAATAATAAGTGGATATTGCTAGCTAAGAAAATAATTCCAAAATTAATGTTTCTTTCGAAAATAAACATGTCACGAAAGTGGAATTGTAACAGGTGTTACAAAAGGGAAGAAGAAGAAGTGGAAGTAGCAATATAACTTGATTGACTTCAAATAGAACCTTTGTTCTGTATGAAGTTGCTTACACAAGTTCAATTGTCACTTGTGACAACCACCACATAGACTATGCTCGTTTTCCAGTTTTCGTTGCCACCCTGGGTGAATACAATTTTTGTGGCATATGTTGAAATGCAACAAATGCAATATTTAATAAAAGTTGATAATAAATAATCTAGACATTCCCTATAATGATATATTATTCTGAACGTTATTTAATACGACTACAATTTTCAGAAACTGCATAGGTACATAAGATTCATTTAAGTACCTATTGTTTACTTTTTATGATAATATATTAGCAGCCAGGTGTCGTATATCTGATAACATATATGTATATTTATATACACATGATAACAACCTTCACACATTAGCTATTGCACGTCTAACTACTTAACACCAGCGATATTATTTTTCAATATTGCAATATGTATACACAATCTTGCAAATTTGCAATTAGAACGAGTGTAGTTCGACCAAGAATGTTTCCTATTCTATAGTTTAAGATTTTTTTACGGTCTTGCATATAACAAAACATTCAGAAGTAAAAGCAACACTCGTACACTCCCTAAAACACATGAATAAAAGATCACAAACTTGTTCCTCGTGGGTTTATCCCAAAATAAAAAAAAACTATAGCTGCATTTATTGAATTAAATAAGAAAAAATATTTTTTTTTTTGCAATTTAATTTATTTTTATTTCTCTAGATACTGAAATTTATATCTATTAAATTTATGTCTATTTTAAATTGACATTTTATAATTTTTATGTATTCCAATTATTATTAATGATAGACATTTTTGCAATAGAAAAATGTATTAAAAAGTTTAATTTAATTTTTGTACAATTTAAATGGAACAAAAACCTTATTTGCACACCTGAACGGGTAGAACATAAGGAAAAATATTGTTAATTAAGACCTATTGTATATTACTATGTTCTTGCAATAAAATGAATTTGAATTTACATTTGAAAACAGTTACAACCTTATGACTCTGCAAAAATTATATTATTGGTCATATATTATACCAAGATAAAAATTGAGGACAGGAAAGTTATAAAATAATGTTTAAGCGTATATTGGAATGAAATCGAAAGTTTTTGTGTTATTTTCTTGCTATAAAATGCAATATCGGCTTTACCCGTCTATTTTTAAATATGATTTATTTACCACCAGAGAATATAATTATATGTATTTTGAAGCAATATTAGAAGTTTGATAACTCAATTTTGCGATCTGCGGTTCGAATCCCGAAATTAAAACTTGTATCACGTCGCTCCATCAGAAAAATCCCGTTGAAAAGTTATCAAAGTAAAGTCTTCCAAGTCGCACTCGGCCTACATGTTTAACTATAACCAGAGGTTAGGTTACTTTCTGGAGTTTTTCTGGGGTTGGGGTAATTCTGGGGTTGCGGACGGCTAGAATGGGAGCTCCAACCGGCCAACAAGCAGCCCGAGAAGGCGGTCTGTGTGGCTGCATCTCGCCGTAAGCACCAGATTGTGAAGGGGGATGGTACACGTCCCCCAAGAGATAAGACCGTGAGGGGCGCCGCGCTGAGGGACACCGGTGCGTTCCATTGGAGATCCCGGGGTCCCCTACAAGCGCTGAGGAAGGCCACCAAGGAGGTTTCAGCGGGTAAAAATCCCGTGTAACCCGGAGTCTCTCCCAAGGCTTCGGTGTACCGTTTGAAGGTTTCCTCCCATTACAAAAAAAGATTACTTTTAATGCTGCGTTAGAAGTAAGGTATTGCTTTTCAAGCATATTTATTTAAGTACATGTATTTTTTTACAGCGACGATAATATGCGGGCCAAATGAAATCGTAGATATATGTCCGAGAAATTGCTCTTACGAGTATTGTCCAACAGACGAGCATCACGATAAGATACCCTGCCCAAAACCAGTAACTTGCCCACCACCAGCGTGCAAATGTGGATTTAACTACCGAAGAGATGAAAATGGGACTTGCATACCTACAGATGAATGTCGTAAGTTCACTATACATACATTTTTTTTCTGATTGAAGTAGCAAACGAGCATGTAGGCCATCTGATGGTAAGTGATCACTGGTGCCTATGGTCATCTGTAAGCAACTTCATATAGAACATAGGATCTATCTGAAATCAATAACAGATACGTTGCTACTCCAGGGGACTAAGATGACGCCTCATATAAAAGTGATAAAAATTGAAACGCAAGAAATGCTTCACGCTGGATAGGTGTACATAATAGATACAAGGCATATTATTCTGATTATAGAATCATATCTTTCAACGAAGTTAAATCACAAAGGGTTCTACCACCTTTGTAGCAAAAGAGTCAAGAACTCTTGGATTCTCAGTGAAGTCTGCTGAAAGGGACACTTACACAACACATGCCAAATTAATTCTTAGGGAGAAACAATACATTTGTTTCGAACTCTGATTGTGCAAATGTCCTTATTTTTTTTTAAGATTGCATCATACCGAGTAATTTTATATGAGGAGATCAACTTAGTCCTTACGAGCAGTAAAGCATCTGTGATTGACTTTAGACAGAACCGCTATTAAATAATAAATTACTTACACATGTCCTACATACTGAAGAGTCACTTCCGGTGTAATAATTACATCATATATGGAAGCTGTAAACATATAAGTTATACCCAGGCTTTAAAGTCAGCTCTAGTAATGGCTTATTGTCCATAGACAGATTGCCATTTAGCAGTAATGACAAATAAAAAAAAACATGCGTGCGTACAAAGTACACATGTCAGAAGTGAAACTTCTTTGGCGAACTAATTTATAAATCTTGTTTATATTTATACAAATCTAAAACTTTAAATTTCCAAGATTAAGAGGAAGGGAAAAAGGCGTGATACGACGTTCGCTCTGTCTCACTTTTTCTCTCAATCTTTCTCACTCGCTTGCTCCCTACTCTCACTCCACGGCTAGTTGCTCATGCTACGTTCGCCCTGTCTTACTCTCTCTCAATCGGTCTCGATCAGGAGTGCCACATCCCGTAGTCTCCGTTCCTTGTCCGTGCGCACAAACTTTTGCGATAAGGGAAGCACTTCCCTTCTCGGCAATCGACGCTAACCGTCGCGGGGAGCATCCACCAGTCCGCGTCCGCGCCGCTGGCCCCGCGTGGGCCGCGGCGCTAGCCCAGCAAGGTACGGGATGCAAGTACCAACAGAATCCCGCGATTCTTCCGCGCGTCCACCGCCGCAACGCGCGACGCCGGGAACCCGCGGGCGCTCCGGCACCCGCAGGACGGCGAGGGTGATTCGCGTGTGGGAAAGTGAGGAGGAAGCAGGAAGCAGGAAAGCGGAGGAACTCAGCGCCTCGGGAGATAGACCATCGCAGCGAGCCCATCACGCTGCATCCCGGCCATCGGGGCTCCCACGCCCAGTAACAGCAACAGCCGCTGCAACGCGCCCGTCTGGGTCGCGCGCAGTCGAGCAGCCGCGCCCATCCGGGTCGCGCATCGCCGACTTGCCGCGTCCATCCGGGTCGCAAGAAAAAACAACGATGCGCCCGTCTGGGCTGTGTGCCGCCGAGCCGCCGTGCCCACTTGGGCCACGGGTGGCTGGGCCGCCGCGTCCATCCGGGCCGCACATGATCAGACAACCACCTCACCCAGAATCGTCAAAAAACACGGAAATGGCACAACTAGACGCAAGTCAGAAGGAGACAGCCGCGACTGCCGTAAGTGCGAGCGAGACAGTCAAGAAACAGGAAACTGAAACTGCCGTAAGTGCGAGCGAGACAGTCGCGAAACAGACAACTACAACTGCCTTAAGTGCGAGAGAGACGGTTGCGAAGCGGAACAATGAAATTCCAATAGAAAGGGGTGCCCAACTCGCGGACCTCAGAGGTGTCCAAGCCGCGACCCCAGAATTGACTTTAAACATAAATTCGAATTCCTGGTTAGCGGAATTCTCTCCAGACACACGGAAGCAGTATGACATGCTGGTGGAGTCTCAGCTGATTGATGATGACACCACAGCAGCGGACATCCAAGCGCGCCTGGCCGAGTTTACCCGCCAGATATTTTTACAGAGAAGACAGCCAAGACCTGAAGAGGAAGCAGTCTTCCGCTTCTGGGAGTGCGCCCAAACCGACAGGGCGATCAGGAGACAGCGCAGCCCGGAAGAGGAAGCAGACCGCGTCAGAGACGCCAAGCGCCGGGTCACACGTGACCCGCGCCTAATGAGGAGCCGTAGTGTGGGCCCGCGAGCGGACGTGAACAACATCGCCGCCGCCTCCGACCCCCCCCCCCCCAAGAGAAGTCCATCACGACGAGGGCGCCGCCGCCGCAGAGATTGAAGTACTCCTTCGCCGAGGCGGCCGCCGGTCTCCAGAGACCGCTCATCACTCAGCGCACGCCGCCATCGTCGCTACTACCACAGTCACAGTCAGGTATCCCTACCCACTACAGACTATCAGATTTCTCTATACAAAATCAGGTACACTACACGCCCCCGCCCCCCCCCTCTTCCCGAGCGGATGCTGTGGGCGGGACCGTGGCCCCCGGAACCGAGGCTACAAGCGCGCCTTCCGCCGCGCCGCCGAGGATCGGAGTGGCCGCGGCCACGCCCCAGCCGAACACCAACGTCGCCGCCGCAGGTACCAAGGGCACCAGCGCACAGCCGACGGGAGGCCAATCAGGGCAAGCTGTGGGCAGCAACCAGCAGCCCAAATCCAAATTTCCCCCCCTGGTGGTGGAAAAGCTCCCCAACTGGAGCTTTCACTTCAGACAACTGAAGGAAAAGTTGGGGAGAGCGCCCAATGCACGCCCGTTCGGGCAGGGAGTGAGATTCTCCCCAAGGGACTCGGGTGAGTTTAGACTCATCCAGTCATATCTCACAGACCTGGAGTCCCGGGAGAAGGTGGCGTGGTTCACCTACTCCCTGCCCGCCGAGAGGAGCGTGCGGGTAGCCATCAGGGGGCTACCTGCTGACACCCCCCCGCAGGAAATTGAAGACGAGCTCCGCGGGTTAGGTTACGCCCCTGAATACGTCCGCGCCATCCGGGCCAGAAGTGGTCGGCCCGGCTGTATCTTTTTGGTGATACTGAAGAGAACGGAGGGCCTCTTGCCGGGCATATATGAGCACAAAGAGCTGCTGTGTATGCCCGGTGTTAAGATCGAGGCATGGCGTGGAAAGAAGGGGCCCGCGCAGTGCCACCGGTGCCAAAAATTCCGGCACAGTTCGCACAATTGCCACCGGGAAGTAGCTTGTGTGCGGTGCGGCGAGAACCATGCCGCTTTTCAATGCCCGCGCCCAAGGGAAGAACCGGCCACTTGCGCGAACTGTGCAGGCCCGCACCCCGCAAATCACACCGCATGCCCGGTATTCAAAAGGGAGGCGCGAAACAAGCGCGCCGGCACGGTGGCACTCTCCGCCAGAACGGCGGGGAGTAAAAGAGGACCATCCGCCGGAACCGCACGGCCGCAGCAAGTGGAGGAGCAGCACGAGGGCTCCCTCATGGCTGCGGCTAACGGTCCGACGGAACGCGGAGCTCCGCTCAAAAAAAAGAGTCGGAGGAAGAAAAATAAAGGGAAGAAAGGCAAGGCCTCTCCCCCCTCCGCCCAGCCCGCACCTGCTGCAACAGCGCAGCCTACCAAGAAAACTAATAACCAAGCTGCCACCCGCAAAGAGACGAGTGGCGGGAACGAAGAGGCCTGCAACACACAATTACGGGTGTTGCAGGATCTAACAGCGATGTTGCAGCAGGTGATCGTGGCCATGGGAGAAGGCCAAGACACCGGGCCGGCAATCCGCAGCGGCTTAGCTCAAATATCCAGTCGTTATGGATACTAAACCGCTGCGGATTATATTTTGGAACGCCCGCGGTATCTTGAAAAAGACCGCTCTCCTCCGACTCCTCCTGCGGGAGCAGGACATCGACGTGGCATTGGTCTGCGAGACTATACTGTCCTCGTCGGATAAACTTAAGATCCCAGGGTACATCACCTACCGCCAGGACGAGATCAGCGACGCGGGCAATGCCTTTAGAGGGTTGGCTGTGCTCGTTCGTCGCAAGATCGTCCACCAGCCTCTCCCACCCATTAAACTGGTGGGGATGCAGGCCCTAGGTATAGAGGTCTGCATTGGTGACTCCCCACACCGGATCTTCAGCGTATACCGGCCGCCGGTGGATAAAATCGAGCTGGCAGACGTCCACAAATTGCTGGACGCGCCGCTCCCCACAATTGCCGCCGGTGACTGGAACGTGAAGCATCCGGGGTGGAACAGCAACCGAGCCACCAGGCTTGGTCGACTTCTCTTCGACGACGCCGAGCACCGCGGGTACGAAATAAGGGGACCAGAGTGCCCAACACATTATCCGGATGCGCACATATACGCACCGGATGTCATTGACATCGCTGTGCTCCGCGGTCTCGAGGCACAGCTAACTCTCGAGTCGCTGCAGGACGGCATGGGATCCGACCATGTCCCCGTCCTGCTAGTCCTGGCGAAGAACCCAGTAAGAGTCTCGCCACCGAAGCCACGTCGAAAAACTGATTGGACCTCCTTTAGGGAGTACTTGGAGATCGCCACACCAACGCGGCCTGTCTGCACGGAGAGTGACGTCAATCGGCTCGCGGCAGACCTAACCGCCAGCATCCAGGGCGCCTTAGAGCACGCCACTGTGGAGGAACCGGCGAAGGGGAGTCTTCCACCCCTGCCGCCCCACATTAGCAAAATGGTGGAGGATAAAAGGCGCCTCCAAAGGAGCTGGCAGCGGTCCAGATGCCCGAGCCAGAAGACGCTACTCAACCGAGCCATAGAGAGGCTCCGGGCCGAGTTGGAAGCGCATGCAGTCGAGAACTGGGAATCTCGCGTGCTGGACGCGCATGATGACTGGCCGGCATTGCACAAGCTTTGCCGCCAGCTATCAAGTTCCCAGGCTCCGGTTCGCCCCTTGACGCATGCGGACGGTACGCCACGTTACAGGGCGGAAGATCGGGCAGAGATCTTCGCTGAACACCTAGAACGCCAGTTCCGGCCGAACCCGTCTTCACAGGCGGAGCACGTTGCAGCGGTCGAGCAACACCTTCAGACCTACTTTGCGCGGCCTATAGCTCCAGAGGAAGACCCCGTCGTCTTCTCCCCGAGCATGGTCCAGCGTGCGATCGAGAGGACTAAAGCCAGAAAGGCTCCCGGCGCAGACTGTATAACGAACACGGCCCTACGCCACCTCCCTAGGAGGACGGTGGGGGCCGTGACTCGCTTATTTAATGGGATATTGCGCACGGGGACATTCCCGCACTCATGGAAAATTGGGCACGTCATCATGTTGCCCAAGCCGGGGAAAAGTATACTGAAGCCTGAGAGCTATAGGCCAATCACTCTGCTATCCTGCATGTCGAAGGTGTTCGAAAAGCTCCTGCTGCAACACCTGGTGCCCCACATCACTCCCAGACCGGAGCAATTCGGGTTCCGGCCGGAGCACTCAACGACTCTCCAGCTGGCCAGGGTACTGCACCACATTACCAACGCGGTAAATAAAAAAGAACGCGTGTGTGCAGTATTCCTGGACATGGAAAAGGCGTTCGACCGTGTTTGGCACGACGGCTTGCTGTACAAGATGTCGCAGTCGTCGTCGCCCAGGCGTATCGTCAAGGTGATCTCCAGCTTCCTAACGGACAGAAGCTTCAGAGTGGTGGTCGACGGGACACTCTCTGAAGAGCGTCCCATAGCAGCCGGCGTCCCTCAGGGGAGCTGTCTGTCTCCTGCGTGTTACTCCGCGTACACCGACGATATCCCAGCGGCAGGGGGGGCATTGCTCGCCCTGTATGCCGATGACGCGGCGTATGTAACGTCGTCACTGACGGTCGCACACGCCGCGACGAAGATGCAGCGCGCGCTCGATGCCCTCCCCGATTGGCTCGCTAAATGGCGGCTGTCGGTGAACGTGGGAAAAACCCAGGCCCTCCGTCTAGGGGGCATAACACGCAACGATCCCACTCTGAAGCTTCTAGGCAGCGACATCCAGTGGTCCACCCGGGCTAAATACCTGGGGGTGACCCTGGACCAGCGGCTCACCATGAAGCCCCACGTGGACGCAATCATCGCGTCGGCGAGGTCGGCGAGCTTTCTTCTCCGCCCAGTGCTCTCCTCGAGCCTCCCTCTGGGCATGAAAAAGACTATTTACTTGCAATATATCCGCCCCCGCCTGACGTACGCGGCGCCGGCCTGGTATGCGCTGGCGAAGGAGCCCCTCCGCAAACGTTTGCGAGTGGTTCAGTCGCTGGCGCTGCGCAGGATTGCAAAGGCGCCGTGGTGCGTCAGAAACTCGGTCATCCAGAGGGACTTACGAGTCGAGAGCCTGGACGACTTCATACGCCGCCTCGCCACGTCGATGTTCGACCGGATTGACGCGACGCGATTCCCGCACTTGCGGGATCTGGCGCCGCATCACGCCCGTCCACCCGACCGCTGGGCTTTCCCGCGCGACCTTCTGGCGCGGGACGAGCGAGCGGACCCCGGGGCTTCATGATGAGCCCCTAGCACTTGGACCGAAAGCGGCTTGCCGCTCCCCTCAGACTCCCACATAGACATCATAACACTCAACAGCACACACCCACACACCCACACTACTCACCCACACGTCACGCACACAAATCAACATTACAACAGCACACTTACACATACTATTCACATTCAACCACAATTCCCGAAGTCCTATTTTGTAATTGGTAAGTCAGGGGTCAAAAAAAAAAAAAAAAAAAAAAAAAAAAAAAAAAAAAAAAAAAAAAAAATTAATATCCAATTAAATCGAATACCTCAAAATATATATACTGATTATTTTACACACTATTTATCTTATATATATAAAAAAAAAAAAAAAAAAAAAAAAAAAAAAAAAAAAAAAAAAAAAAAAAAAAAAAAACCGATCTACCTGACTTACCAACCCCCCCAAGACCGATTTGTATTCACAAATCGCGGCAGCATCTACTTGAAGAGGGTTTGCCCTAACCAAGTTTCCCCGCTGGACAGCAAGTGTCCGGCGAGAACATTACACTCGACGGTCTCGATCACTCTCTCTCTCTTTTCCGACACTTCCATTGCATACCGGCGTGACGTTTCATCTGTAAAAATTTTACTCTCATGCGCCTCAAGAAGTTTCACTTCCAAAATATCCTTAAACGACAATAACCACTTACCATCAATCTTATAACAATACATAACATCGTGCTTTTTTAAGCTCCCTTCGAATGTTCCGGTCCACACGAGATCTTCGAAAGCTGCCCCTCGTACTGTCCCGGAGACGACTGCAGAAACGCTAATCCGACTGGACAATGCCCTTTCCTCAGTCTCTTGGTGGTGAACTGCAGTCCATCTTGCAGGTGTCAACCGGATTACTGGCGAAATGACGGCAAGTGCGTCCATTATCTACAATGTCGTAAGTAGTCAGTTAATTCTTCTTTAAAGCAATAATAGTTCATTTGATTAAACTAGAGATGCTCTATACGTGAAATTATGTATTTGGATATAATTTAAAGTGTATTGTTCTGTTTTTCGATTTTTTGTCATGTTACCCATGTTCGGGGTTTGTATCAAAAAATATTAAAAGAAAATAAAAGGATATTTCATACTGGATCAATATTCTACCTATACATATTTACAGCAGGTACTTAAGAACACAATCCCATTAGTGACAGAATGTTGACTTCTATGAGTCAAGGTGGTCTACCACAAGGTGGTAGTGTAAACTTACTATTTGCTGACATATAGGCGCTCCTTGTAGGATCAAAAGGGTTTGGACTGTGGAGTCTTAATCCAGTTTCCAGGTGGTAGGATCAGTGTAGTTCGACCGGGGAAGTAGCACCGCCACACCTATTTTTAGCGTGAAGCATTTCTTGCGTTTCGATAGGAAGGTGTGGTTGCCGGCACACTTTCACATGAGGCGACCATCACAGTCCTCGGGAGTAGCAACGCATCTGTGATTGACTTCAGGTGAATTACAGATTAATGATTACAGATATCCATGGGTGGCAGTGAACATTTACCATCAGGTGGACTGCATGTTCGTTTGCTACTTCAATCAGAAAAACATAATAGTATCTATATGAATCTATGTCTGTATCAAAAGTGGCTGCAAATGATGGAATACAACATAGTATTGTGTAGCCAAATATCTTTTTGGAGAATTTGGCAACACGCTTTCGAGTATTTTGTTAGATTAAGTAATATAATAATTTATCTAGTGTTTCCATTTATACAAACATTTTTAATTTACCATTTAAATTATCGTCCAATACTTGACATCCCAGGAGGCAATAAATATACGATTACTTGAAATTAAGAAGCGACGTGGGACGTAATAAATTATTATAGACTAGTTGACCCGGCGAACTTCGTTTCACCTAAAAGTCAAAAAGCTAAAATTATCAGTGTTTCTCTACTATATTATACATGTATTATACACAAAAACTTTCCTATTGAATCACTCTATCTATTAAAAAAAACTGCATTCAAATCCGTTGCGTAGTTTTAAACAGCTAAGCATACATAGGGACAGACAGCTAGAAGAGAAGTTTCATACTATGTAGTGTTAACTACTATAATTAATAATGTTTTAATACTTAAATAAACCTCGTTGTCAATTGTTTTTCTTTCTTTCAGCTGGAATAATGGAGCTTATCAATGAAAAAAATAAGAAAATATTCAAGATGCTTGCTTTCAATACCACCAGTGTAATTTAATATCAGACAGTAGGTACTTAATATACGATGTACCTAAATTAGAGTCATATTCCATCCATCCATCCATCCATCAGCCTTTTGATGTCCACTGCTGAAATGGCGCCACTCCAACCGGTCCTGTGCCCTCTGAATCCAACGGTTTCCCGCTGTCTTCTTCAGGTCATCGGTTCACCTGGTGGAGAGACCTTTCGAGGACCTTCCCCATCGGTTATCGGTCCTACGAGCGACAATCTGAGTCATATTACTACCTAAAAATTGCGTAAAGGTCAAACTAGCACATGCGAGTTTCCGTCGCACCTATTTTTTTCTGTTAGTTATCATATGAACTATAGTTATTTTATGAGTATAGCAATGCACAGTTACCGTTGTGGTCACCATTATTTTGGTCACCACTGTCAAGATCTAAAGATTACTAAACATTGCATTACTACATTTACTACTGTAAATAAAATTAAATGTATGTTTCAAACATTACATTTTAATATTGATAGACATAAAATTTAAATATTCATTGTTTTCTTTCTTTGTACAAATAGGTTAATTTATTTATTTGTTAGAGATTAAATTGTTTAAAATCCGTCTTGTTTATTATTTTCCTGATTGTTAATACATTTACAGTGGCACTGCTCTCCTACTGAAGGAAGACTAATGATATTTTGCTACCCCTGAGAATTAAATTGAAATGAATTAAAATATAACTGTTACCGCCTCTAAACTAAAAAAAAAAACAATGCTTAACTTTGTTCTTATTTGGCAAAACTAGTAAATGTTCTTCACACGTTTTCTAATAAGAAAATTACAGTGTAATGAATCACGATATTCATTAATATTGTATTTCTAAGCAAAAGACTTAAGAAAAAATAGTTCTTCAAACATTTTATCACTCAGTTTTCTTCGATGATGATGATTCCCTATAGTCATACCCCAAAAAGAAAAGAGTCTCACCAAAAATAACCGATTTCACACCGGATGACATTTGTAGACAGAAAGACTCACCATCTTTCAATTTGGTCTCAGTCTAAATACAGTAGCTTTCGTCCTACGCATTTATTTTTTATAATGTCACCATACAACGCCTTTTTCAAGAAAAAGAACATTAAAATATTGGTACGTGACGTGACGAATAGATAACCTTTCCTTTGGGAAGTCGGTTAAAAATACAAGATACAAGATAAATTAAAAAAGTTTTTCAGATACAAGATGGAAATACGTATCTTATATCTATCTGCATCTTAAATAAATCATATCTCTGATACTGTTTATAGATAGGATTTAGACAGTTTAACTAAGCATCGTATGTCAAGCCGTGAGCCATTAGGTAGGTACTCAACTTTTATGAGTTTGGAATAAATGCAAAATAAACTGACGTTTATTAACTGATTTACAGCATTTATTATGGATACTTAAAAAAATCGTGACGACTTTCGAAATAAATAAAATAGATAAAATTAATTAAAATTATAGGCGTAATTTTAAAATCAAATAGTACTGATAAAATAATATAAAATAAGAGAATATATCAAAGTACCAAAATAAGATACAATTATGCTATTTTGGAAAAACTAAATAAGAAATGGGGATTATTAACATCTGTATAGATGTGGTTAAAAAAATCTTTGAGTAGTAGTTTTTTCATTTTTGTTATTTTTTTTAAACCGATTCATTTATACCAAGCGAGACCATACAAAATAATAGCGGCTATCTTGGGATATCCACCACACTTATGGAGTTTAAAATTACGTCACTAAGGATAATCACGCAATTTATAAGAAAAGTGCAACAAAAATTCATTCGGGCAGCTCGAGCAGTTGCGGTTTGCTGATTTTAAAATCGAATATAAACCAAAGTAAGTTATTAAAAAGCTTGTTAAATTATGAATAGCACAGTTTGGCTAGTAACTAGTGTAGCAATTATTAATCACTAACTGGTTTCCGTGGCGCCTCTGCGCCCCTTTTGAGTTATTGTACAACCAGAGGCGTAGCTAAGCGTGGGTGCAGTGGACGTCCCCCACGTCATGCACTAAAGGAGCCTCGCGAGACCTTTTTGGAGGAGGACGAAGAGGCATTTTCAAAGGCACCATCTGGAATCAAGCAATTTGTTTTTCCATGTCGAAGATTTTTGGGGTTTTTTTTAATTTTCTTTGTTAATAATAAGTCCTTTTTCAAACTTTACACTATCATGGGAAAATATGTTGCGTCAAAGCACGTTTGTTAAGATAGATTTCCTGGATAGCTCTTGGAACTATAGAAAAGAGGCCCCGCTGATAGGAGTTCGCCCACGTTTACATTAACAAGTAGGTAATAAATATATCCTATGTGTTCATTAAAACAATTTACTATCGTGTGAGTAATCCATCTCCTGTCAGTAGTATTTAACAACACCAATTAATCGTTACAATATTTCATCTTAATAATAGTATCAGAACTAGGTATACGATTT